>JZKD02S0567467.1:828695-843512 GCA_000966675.3 Picea glauca | reverse complement strand
TGGTGTATTGGTGTAACTCTTATACTATTGTTCATTGCTCATTGGATATAGTTGAATGGTTTAAGTATAAGTTGAAAAAGGTTTTAAATTGTACTTGATACTGATTCACACCCCTCTATGTATCAACAGAGCCTCCTTCCAGTTGCAGTTGGAAAACAAAGGAAGTTGGTGCTTCCAATGACTGTAATTCTTCAAGACAGATAAGAAAAAACATCATGTGGTTTTCTCCCACTTTGGGTTTCCACGTAAAACAATGGTGTATTGTGTATGTGTATGATTGTTCATTTTTTCATTGCTCATTATTGGATTATAATTCTACATTGACATAACACTTGGATTATTTGGTTAAAAAGAATTAAATTTCTCTATTACTAATTCACCCCCCTCTCAGTAATCCATCAATTAGTATCATAGAAGGTTCCTTCAAAAATTAGTTTAACCACTGAAAGGTAGATCATGGAGAGAAACAACTTGTATAAAGATGGAATACCACAGTTTGATGGACAAAAGTATGTTTTTTGGAGCATAAGGATGAATACATATATACATGCACAAGGATTTGAAATTTGGAAATCAATTGTAGATGGATACACAGCACCAACAGTTCCACCAACAAATGACAAAGCAATGTAACTTGGTCAAAATAATTCCAAAGCCACAAATGCACTTCTGAATGTTCTCAGTGAAACAATATTCACCAAAGTTGCACATTGTAAATCTGCTAAAGAGATTTGGGACAAGCTTCGAAATATTTATGAAGGAGATACAAAATTCAAAGCAACAAAGCTTCAAACTTATAGGGGTCAGTTTGAACAACTAAAAATGAAGTAAGATGATAATATTACAGCCTACTTCTTACGATTCGATGAAACAATGTATGCAAGCATAGGATTGGGAGAAGAAATCGAAGAATCTATAATTGTTCAAAAGGTACTAAGATCTCTTCCTATGCAATTTAACCCTAAGATATCAGCATTAGGAGAAAGATCGTATCTAAACTCAATAAGAATGGACGAAATGCATGGAATCTTCATAGCATATGAAATGAGAACTGAGCAGGAAAATCCATATGTCAAAGAAGAATCCAAAATATCAAAGCAAAAGAAAGAGCAACAAGAAGAATATAGCAGCAACAATGACCTCTCGGAAGATGATCAAGAAGTGGCCAACTTCGTCAAAAGACTGAACAAGGGAACCAATGGTAGGTATAGAGGTAAGATTCCTTTAATTTCTTTTAATTGTGATGGTATTGGTCATTTTTCTAACAAATGTCCTCATAATAAAAGGAGAAATGATGAAGTTTACTCAAAAGGAAAACAAACATATAAAGGAAAAAGAACTACAAAGAAAGTTTTCAAGAAAAGCCTATGCACCAAAGAAGACATCTCATCATCAGATGAAGATGAATTCAGTGACAGTGAGACAGGAAGAGTTCTATTCATCACAGTAAAAGACTCTGACAAAGAAGAATATGAAGAAGCCGAAGAAGAAGTCGAAGAAGAAATTGAAAAAGAAGAAGTTGACTTTCGAGAAGAATTAAAGTGTTCCATAGAAGTTATCAGAATAGAAAAGAAGAAGAATAAGAAACTATAAGAAGAACTAGACAAGAAAGAAGACACTCAGGAAATAGAACAAATGATCAAAAAATTGAAAGTTCAAATAGAAGAAGATAAAAGAATTGAAGAAACACTCAAAGAACAACTAGAAGAAAAGGACAGGATCATCGAAAACTTGGAAGCAGAGATTGTAACATTAAGAAAGGATATTCAAAAGAAAAATATGCATAATAGCTCAAAAGTTTTGGATGACATTATCAGCAGTCAAAAATCCCATTTTGACAAGACCAGACATGGATACAATCAGACAGAAAAGGGATATAGCTCCAAAATGATAGAGCAAGAAACCTATCCAGAAATCTATGCAGAAACACTCAGAGGGGATAGGAAGATATACAAATAAGATTACAGAGACACTTCTCCATCGAGAAGATTCAGATTTCATAATCAACAAACAACATATAGGCCTCAAGAAGAAGAAGTATTCACAAGATCACTTCCTTTCAGAAGATCCTCAGCTCCCAAGTATCAAAATATATTTTTTGGTTTATGTTATGCATGTAATAATTTTGGACATAAAGATGTGAATTGCAGAGCTAAAAACAGGAACAACAACAACTTTGAGAGTTATACACAAAGGGTTTATTCAATAAGCTCTAGTGAAACACAGAGAAGAAATTCCAACAGGTTTGAATCCTTGAGCAATGAAGTGGAATATTACAAATGTAACCACTTTGGACATGTGGCCAAAGAGTGCAGAATGATAATCCCTCCTAAAGAACCTCAAAAGAACAACAAAAGTTACAAACAAGAACCACATAAAAAGGACATGGATAAGAAAGAAAGATCAATATAGCAATGAAGAATGCACACTCATTCTACAAGCTAAGCAGAAGAAACATGGTTGGTATGTTGAAAGTGGGTGTTCAAATACATGACAGCTGATAGAGACAATTTTCTTACATTATGATGCAGGAGTATCCACACCTCATCAAGCGAGCCCACGCGAGGAGAAGAAAAATACAGCTGGATAGCGCCAACACAAAATTTTGAAATACCTTGAGATGTTGCGCCAAACATTAATGAGTTGATGTGATGAAGCACACTTGTATATTGTAATGGATTTTGAGCCTTTAAGCTCACGTCCTTAGTAGCTGAGGCATTCAATAGAATTAATGTAAAGATAGGTAGAAATTAATTGTAGATTTGATAGTTGTAGAATTCGAGAGGGAAAACAGAATATAGGCACCCTCCTTTGTGCATTGTATTATGATCATTGATTTAGGAGAAAGAAGAGAAGAGCAGAGCAGAGAACTTGTGCAGAACACCCATGTACAGATTGAATTAATAGAGAAGAGTCTTTGATTAAGCTTCATGGTTTGTGTTGTTTCTCTGTGTTGATAATTTTCTCATGCATGTTTTTGATTTCCGTCATGCGTTTGCTTTGATATGCTGCGTGTGAGATTTCATAGTTGATTTGAAGTCTGTGAGAGAAGGAGAGAATGAGTTTCAATTGTTTCTCTGGTTGAGACAATAGATTCCTGCATAGAGTGCAGTTGAATTCCTCCGCAGAGAGTTCGTTGAGGGGGCTCAGTAGTTAAAATCTCATTCTCGTTCATCCAGAAGTTGATTTGGGTTGAGTAAGTTGTGCAGGTGAAGTGCAGGCCAAGGTTGAAGTCTCAGCAGTTTGTCTGAGCAAAGGAAGACAGGGTTCACTGTGGCAGGGAGTGCACAGAGTCTGGAAGAACTCAACACTTCGAGAGTTGTTGAAGTTCGAGCTTGAGCAACGGATGCAGAGTCTCTGGAGGAGTCAAAATCTGCAAGATCAGGAGGAGTAGTTCCTTCATGAACACGGTGAGAACAGACCCAGGTGGGTTCAAACCAGGAGAATATTTCAAGCGAAAGAAATCTCCAAGGGAAATAGTCAACGGACAGGGTTCGCAGAAGGAAATCGCGAAGTCCCGAGGATTGTTCGATCGTGGAGGAGCTGCGAAGGGTTTAACCCATAGGCGCAGGAAGGGTCAAAGCCATCAGGATTTGATGTTCGACGTTTGGCGAGACAAGAGTTGCATGCACATTGAAATCGCGAGTAGCGATTTCCCGAATTAATCGAGGCCATCGATTGTGACAAGGACAGGTGGCATGAGATCCCAGAGAGTCGGGGTTCGGTACTTCGGTGTTTTCAAAGTCGAAAAGGCTAAGGAGAAATAGTGAAATCCTGAAGTGCGACGGGTCCCACGGTGATAGTGTGGGGTGTTGACAAGTGTCATCTGAATTCGGGGTTCAGATATTTGGAGGGCGAGAGAACCGCGACACCACAATCGTCGATTTCCCGATAGAGAAATCCCCGATGCACGGAAGTGGTGACCCGTTGACCCATCGGGGTTCAGGGTTTTGAATTACTCGAGGACGTGCACACAGGGTTTGCGAGATCGTGAAGCCCGATTTCCTGAAGTGATCCCCGGGAGATCAAAAGAGTGTCCTGTGGGTGAGAAGAAGTTCCGATACAGGAATTGAAGAGTATTTCAACTCTTCGGGCCAAGGTACAGAAGGTCCTGGTGGGAGTGGTTGCTGCTGAGGGCAGCTGGCGTCAGAGTGGTATCAGAGCTGGACATCTCTGTTTTCTGTAGCAGAGACAAAAGTATACCATGCCACCGAGAAGAGAGAGGCAGTCACCTGATCGGGAGGACAGGGACGCCCGAAGAAGGGGTAGGCCGGCAGGAAACCCAGAGATGGAGCGCCAGATGCGAGATCTTCGAGCAAGGCTTGAGGAGATGGATACTGCGCAGAGACGCGGAGCTGGTGCAGTAGATTTCAGCGATTCCGAGGTAGAAGAGGAAGCTGGACATGCTGAGGAAGTCACAACAGAGGATGCCTCGACAAAGAGTTTGATTCGAGCCATTGCCAGGATGAGCTCAAAGACAAAGATGGACATTCCCATCTATGAGGGAAGTCTAAATGCAGAAGAGTTGATGGATTGGATCCGAGCACTCGACACCTACTTCGATTATGAGGATATCGAAGAGGACAAGAAGGTAAGGCATGCAGTTACAAAGCTGAAAGGACATGCAGCCTTATGGTGGGATGAGTTGCAGGCTGATAGGCACTGCAAAGGAAAACAAAAGATCAAGAGATGGGATCGGATGATCGCCAAGATGAAGGCGAAATTCATCCTGAGAGATTACCAAATCACACTGTTCAGGCGAATGGAGAACCTGAGACAGAAAATGATGACGGTGAAGGAGTACACCAAAGAGTTCTATAGGCTCAACATCAAAGCAGGTCATCGAGAGAGCGATGATGAGAAGGTGGCGAGATACCTGAATGGTCTGAGGTATGACATTCAGGACGAATTGAGCATGGTTACCATCCGAACAGTTGAGGATGCGTACCAAATGGCTCTAAAATCCGAAGAGAAGCTGAGCCGCAAGCAAGGACAGCGAGGACGAGGCAGGAGTCAGCCCAGAGGCAAGGCGTCTGCCCAAGAAAGAACTCAGAAGCCCAAAGAGGATTGGAAGAGACCTCAGGGTAATCTTGAGAGAGGTGGAACCTCACAAACAAGGCAGCAATATGCTAAGCCGAGGAGGCAGCATATAGAGCAGGGTGGCGGATATGCTGATGCCAACACTATTCCTCGTACCTGAGGTAGAGGAAGAGGTAGAGGAGGAGTTATCACCTGTTTTACATGTGGAAAAGATGGACATAAAGCTGTTGATTGTCCAGATAGAAAAATAGACAGAAGTGAAGCTCACATCACTGAGGCCCAGAGATGTGATGCTGAGAATGAAGATGCAGAAAACGAAAGGTCGCTTGGGACGCATAAAGTCCTCTTAGCACCTGAGAAATAGGTGGAGAGCTCAGTGCAAAGGAGCAGACTGTTCAGAACAACTTGTACAACCAAGGACATAAAATGCAAAGTCATAGTTGATAGCGGGAGCACTGATAATCTCGTTTCATCCGAGATGGTGGAAAAGTTGGAGCTGGAAACGACTAAGCACCTGAGTCCGTATAAGGTCTCGTGGTTACAGAAAGGACACCGGGTAAGTGTCACTAAACAATGCTTAGTTAAGTTTAAAATTGGGAATTATCACAATGAGATTTTGTGTGATGTCATTGCCATGGACGTATGCCACATATTGCTGGGTAGACTGTGGCAGTATGATATAAATGTTGTTCATGATGGGAGGATGAACACATATACTCTGGAGAAAGATGGGAGAACCCATAGATTGCTTCCGATAAAAGATAAAGAAGTGAAACCAGAAGTGAGCAGTACAATACTTCTCATGAGTGGGAAGGAGCTTCTCACAGAGATGGAGAAGAATGAAGATCCAAAGTTCTTTGTGGTCAGGAAACTGAGGATTTTTCTGCCAAGCACAAGAGTGGACGACTTGCCAGACGAGATTCAGGAACTGCTAGGAGAGTTCACTGATATCATCTAGGACGAACTACCTTGTTCGTTACCACCGATGCGGAGTGTGAGTCATCACATTGACCTCATACCAGGAGCAAGTCTGCCAAATAAAGCAGCGTACAGGTTGACACCTCAGGAGAATGAGGAATTCAAGAGGCAGGTACAGGATCTGCAGGACAAAGGACTGGTCAGAGAAAGTCTCAGTCCGTGTGCTGTTCCGATAGTGCTAAGTCTGAAGAAGGATGGAGGCTGGAGAATGTGTACAGACTCCAGGGCGATAAATAAGATCACCATCAGATACAGGTTTCCACTACCGAGAATGGATGATCTGATGGATTGCCTGAGTGGGGCAAATTACTTTTCGAAGATTGATATCAAGAGCGGATATCATCAGATCCGGATGAGAGAGGGAGATGAATGGAAGACAACATTCAAAACAAATGAGGGTTTGTAAGAATGGCTGGTCATGCCGTTTGGCTTGACGAACGCACCAAGAACATTTATGAGGCTGATGAATGAAGTCCTACGGGAATTCATTGGCAAATTTGTGGTCGTATATCTGGACGACATACTAATTTTCAGCAAGACCAGGGCTGAGCATTTGAAAAATTTGGCCATTGTAATGAGAAGGCTACAACAGGAGAAGCTATTGATCAATTTGAAGAAGTGCTCATTCATGCAGACATAACTCATCTATTTGGGTTTTGTAATCTCGGCGAACGAGTTGAAGATGGATCCTGAGAAGGTGGAAGTAATCAAGAATTGGCCATCGCCGAGGAATATTTTTGAGGTAAGGAGTTTCCATGGACTCGCTAGTTTCTATAGAAAATTCATTCGGAATTTCAGTGGAATTAGTGAAGAAATGATGGATACGGTCAAGAAGCGACATAAAGTTTTTCATTGGACAGCAGAGGCTGAGAGAAGCTTCAATCTGTTGAAGCGAAAGATAACAGAGCAACCGATTCTGGTGTTGCCCGATTTTCGAAAAACCTTCCAGGTGAAGTGTGATGCCAGTGGGTATGCTGTTGGAGGAGTCCTAAGTCAAGATGACAGACCTGTTCCATACTACAGTGAAAATCTGGATGATGCAAAGCTGAAATACTCCACATATGACAAAGATTTCTATGCCATCATACAGGCATTGAAAAAATGGAGGCATTACTTGATACCCAAAGAGTTTGTACTGTACAGCGATAATCATGCATTGCAGTTTGTAAGTCAACAGGATAAGTTGAACCAGAAGCATGCAAAATGGGTAGAGTACATGCATAATTTCACATTTGTTATAAATGACATTTCAGGAACTACTAACAAAGTAGCTGACGCTTTAAGCAGGAAATGTTTATTGTTGTAGGAGTTCAGGGTCAAAACTTTGGGTTTTGAAAATCTGAAAGATATGTATGCAGGTGATGCAGACTTCGGGGAAGCATACGAAGCAGTCGAGAATGCAGTTCTGAGGGACCGGAGTCTGTGGCTGGAATATATGATCCAGGAAAGATTGTTGTTCAGGGGCAATCAACTGTGCATTCCGAATTTCTCCATGAGGGAGAATTTGGTGAAGGAAAAACACAGCGGAGGATTAGCAGGTCACTTTGGACATGATAAGACATTCACCAAGCTGAGCGAATAGTATTATTGGCCAGGCATGCGCACTGACGTCAAACAGTTTGTTGACAGATGCAGGATATGTCAACATGCGAAGGGATGAAAGCAGAACACGGGTTTTTATCAGCCGTTGCCCATACCCGAGAGGCCATGGGAAGCCATTAGCATGGATTTTTTTTTGGGATTACCGAGAATGCAGAGAGGAGTTGATTCCATATTTGTGGTGGTGGAAAGGTTCTCGAATATGGCACATTTTATACCATGTCATAAGACCTGTGACGCGACCCACATCGCCAACTTGTTTTTCAAAGAGATCGTCAGATTGCATGGATTGTCGAGAAGCATAGTCTCGGACAGGGATACCAAATTCATAGGTCACTTTTGGAGGACGCTATGGAAGAAGCTGGGAACTAATTTGGCATTTATCTCAGCTTACCATCCGCAGACAGATGGATAGACCGAGGTGTTCAATAGAAGTCTGGGAGATCTATTGAGAGGCTTAATGATGGAACACCATAGCAGTTGGGACCAGATATTGCCACAGGTAGAGTTCACGTACAACGATTCTATGAATTGGAGTACAGGTAAGAGTCCATTCCATATTTTGTATGGGACACAGCCGAGAGGAGTTTCTGAGCTCAGGGAGTCAGAACAGGCCGAAACTAGTAGCGCTCATGCTGAAGAGTTCGCTAAAGCGATGCAAGAACTTCACACATAGGTGAAGTAGCGACTACAGACGTCGAATCAAGAATATAAGCGCAGAGCCGACCAGTGGAAGAGACAACTTTAGTTTGAAGTTGGGGACATGGTTCTGGTGCACTTGAGAAAAGAAAGGTTCCCAAGGGGAACATACAACAAGCTCAAGATGAAGAAGATCGGGCCGTGCAAAGTCCTGAAGAAGTTCGGGGAGAACGCTTATGAGCTTGAGTTGCCAGAAGGCATCGGGATATCTCCGATTTTCAATATTTCGGATTTATACCCATACAGGGATGATGAAGCAGAGGCTGCAATTGAGGAACCAGTGGTCCAGTGGCAAAAGCATATGCCGACAACAAAAAAGCCGTAGATGGAGTGTATACTGGACAAACGAATCGACCGAAAGACCAGGAGGAAGCAATATTTTGAGCACCTGGTAAAGTGGAAGAACCACCCAGTGGAGGATGCCAGCTGGGAAACAGAGGCAATTATATAGAAGCATGGGCACACCATGCAGGAGCTCAAGGACAGGATCCCATGAAATCTTTTGAGCCGAGGAGTATGATGCAGGAGCATCCACACCTCATCAAGCAAGCCCGCACGAGGAGAAGAAAAATGCAGCTGGATAGCGCCAACACAAAATTTTGAAATACCTTGAGATGTTGCACCAAACATTAATGAGTTGATGTGATGAAGCACACTTGTATATTGTAATGAATTTTGAGCCTTTAAGCTCACATCCTTAGTAGCTGAGGCATTCAATAGAATTAATGTAAAGATAGGTAGAAATTAATTGTAGATTTGATAGTTGTAGAATTCGAGAGGGAAAACGGAATATAGGCACTCTTCTTTGTGCATTGTATTATGATCATTCATTCAGGAGCAAGAAGAGAAGAGAAGAGTAGAGAACTTGTGCAAAACACCCATGTACAGATTGAATTAATAGAGAAGAGTCTTTGATTCAGCTTCATGGTTTGTGTTGTTTCTCTGTGTTGATAATTTGCTCATGTATGTTTTTGTTTTCCGTCATGCATTTGCTTTGATATGTTGTGTGTGATATTTCATAGTTGATTTGAAGTCTGTGAGAGGAGGAGAGAATACGTTTCAATTGTTTCTCTAGTTGAGCCAATAGATTCCTGCATAGAGTGCAGTTGAATTCCTCCGCAGAGAGTGCGTTGAGGGGGCTCAGTAGTTAAACTCTCATTCTCATTCATACAGAAGTTGATTTGGGTTGAGTAAGCCATGCAGGTGAAGTGCAGGCCAAGGTTGAAGTCTCAGCAGTTTTTCTGAGCAAAGGAAGACAGGGTTTACTGTGGCAGGGAGTGCACAGAGTCTGGAAGAACTCAACACTTATAGAGTTGTTGAAGTTCGAGCGTGAGCAGCGGATGTAGAGTCTCCGGAGGAGTCAGAATCTGCAAGCTCAGGAGGAGTAGTTCCTTCGTGAACACGGTGAGAACAGAGCCAGGTGGGTTCGAACTGGGAGAAGCTTTCAAGAGGAATAAATCTCCAAGGGAAAGAGTCAATGGACAGGGTTCGCAGAAGGAAATCGCGAAGTCCTGAGGATTGTCTAATCGTGGAGGAGCTGCAAAGGGTTTAACCCATAGGCGCAGGAAGGGTCAAAGCCATCGGGATTCGGCATTCGGCGTTCGGCATTTGGCGAGACAAGAGTTGCATGCACATTGAAATCGCGAGTAGCGATTTCCTGAATTAATCAGGGCCATCGATTGTGACAAGGACAGGTGGCACGAGATCCCGGGGAGTCGGGGTTCGGTACTTCGGCGTTTTCAAAATCGAAAAGGCCACGGAGAAATAGAGAAATCTCGAAGTGCGACAGGTCCCACGGTGATAGTGTGGGGTGTTGACAGGTGTCATCGAAATTCAGGGTTCGGAGATTTGGAGGGCGAGAGAACCGCGACACCACAATCGCCGATTTCCCGATAGAGAAATCCCCGACGCACGGAAGTGTTGACCCATTGACCCATCGGGGTTCGGGGTTTTGAATTACTCGAGGACGTGCACACAGGGTTCGCGAGATCATGAAGCCCGATTTCCCGAAGTGACCCCCGGGAGATCAAAAGAGTGTCCTGTGGGTGAGAAGAAGTTCTGATATGGGAATTGAAGAGTATTTCAACTCTTCAGGCCAAGGTACAGAAGGTCCTGGTGGGAGCGGCTGCTGCTGAGGGCAGTTGGCGTCACATTACGAAAGGAAAGAGATGGATCAGTCTCCTTTAGAAATGATGATTCAGCTAAAATCATTGGAAAAGGCACAATCTGAATTGGGAACAAGAATGAAAAGGCAGAAAATGTTCTACTAGTAGAAGATATGAAACATAATCTTCTAAGTGTGAGTCAAATGTGTGACCAAGGTCATAAAGTTACTTTCGATTCAAAAAAGTGTGAGATAAGAAAAGAAGGTTCAGGGAAATTGGTCGCTAGAGCTACAAGAACTTCAAGCAACACATATGTGTTAAGTGAAATTGAAAATGAAAAATGTTGTATAGGAAAGGAAGATGAAAGTTGGATATGGCACAAAAGAATGGGTCACATACATTTTGATAACCTTGTCAAAGTCAGCAAAAAAGAAGCAGTCAGAGAAATGCCCCAGATCACGAAACCAACCAACACTTTATGCAATCATTGTCAACAAGGAAAGAAAACAAAGACCAGGTTCAAATCAAACAAATATTCAATGATAATACCACTGGAAATTGTGCATACTGATCTAGTTGGACCAACTAAAACAAATGGCTTAAAAGGTGAGAAATACTTTATGTTGTTAGTTGATGATTATACAAGAATGACTGCAATTTTCAAGAATAAGTCAGAATATTTTGAAAACTTCAAGATCTACAAGGAAATGATTGAAAATGAAATGGATTCAAAAATCAAATGCTTAAGATCTGATAGTGGAGGAGAGATCACCTCAAAGAAATTTATGGACTACTGCAACAATCATAGAATAAAAAGGCAATTCTCCATTGCTAGGACACCTCAACAGAATGGAGTTGTAGAAAGAAAGAACATAACAATACAGGAAATGGCTCGAACAATGCTAATGGATTCAAAATTGACAGATATTTTTTGGACACAGGCAGTGCATACAATAGTTCACATTCAAAACAAAGTAATGCTCAGAAACAACACTGACAAAAATCCTTACGAACTATGGAAAGGAAGACCAACAAATGTAAAGCACTTCAGAGTTTTTGGAAGCAAATGCTATATCAAAAAGGAAGATGGCGGAATGGGAAAGTTTGACTCTCGCATAGACAAAGGAGTACTTGTTGGTTACTCAAGTACAAAGAAAGCATACAAGTATTACAATCTAAAATTGAACAAAGTTGTGGAAAGCATCAACGTAACAATGGATGAAACATCTAGACCAGAATCAAAGGAAGAAAATGAATCAAGGAAACAACCCTTAGAATAAGAAGCAGAAGATGAAAAAGAAGTAGAAGAGGAAGATGAAGAGAATCTGACAGAAGTAGAAGAGCAAGTTCAGCAAGTTTCTCCAAGACATCCAATAAACGAGTACAGAAGAATCATCCTTCAGATCATATTATCAGAAACAAAAATGAAGGAGTTGAGACTAGAAGAAGAATCTATTCACCAGAACAAACACACCTAGCACTCTTATCTATAATTGAACCAAATTTTTTTGAAGAAGCCAGCAAGGATGAATTTTGGAATAAGGCCATGGATGAAGAATTGCATCAAATAAAGAAAAAATGACACTTGGGAATTGGTTCCAATACCAAAGAATAAGAATGTGATCGGCACAAAATGGGTTTTCATAAATAAATTGAATGAATATGGACAAGTTACAAGGAAAAAAGCTAGATTGGTATGTAAAGGATATGCTCAAATTGAAGGAATCGACTTTGAAGACACTTTTGCCCCAATTGCCAGAATGGAAGCAATATGTATGCTTTTCTCTTATGGATGCTCCAAAAATGTTAAAGTATATCATATGGATGTAAAATCATCTTTTCTGAATGGGGAAGTTGAAGAAGAAGTCTACATTGAACAACCAGAAGGATTTCAGTTGTCAGAGAACACAGATTATGTGTGTAAATTAAAAAAGGCCCTATATGGTCTAAAACAGGCTCCTAGAGAATGGTACTCTAGATGGGATAAGTATCTGCAGTAGGCAGGGTTCAGAAAAGGAAGTGAAGGTATCAACCTATACATCAAGGTAAGTCAAGGTAATATTTTATTAATTGAAGTTTATGTTGATGATATTATTTTTGGTAGTGATGATGACAGGTTAAGCCATAAATTTGCAAAAGATATGCAAAATGAATTTGAAATGGCGTTACTTGGAGAACTATCCTTCTTTCTGGGACTTTAGATACGTCAAAGAAATCAAGGAATTTGTATTTCTCAAACCAAGTATATCAGAGAAATGTTGAAGAGGCTCGGAATGGAAGATTGCAAACCAGTTATCACTCCCATGCAAACCAATTGAAGTTGAGAAAAGATGATGATTTGAAGTCTACAGATCAGAGGAAATACAAGTCAATGATTGGTAGCCTACTATATGTTATAACATCCAGACCAGATGTAATGCAAGCAGTTGGACAGGTGGCACGATTTCAAGCAGCACCAAAGGAATCACATGTATTAGCAGTGAATAGGATTTTCAGATATCTCAAAGGAATCGAAGAGTTTGGATTATGGTATCCAAAAGGAAAGGATCTATCACTAATTTCCTACATAGATGAAGATTGGGCAGGTTGTATTTATGATCGATGAAGCACTAGTGGAGAAACGTTCTACTTGGGTGAGTGTTTAGTATCATGGCTAAGAAAGAAACAATAATCAATATCTTTATCTATAGTCAAGGCAGAGTATATTGTAGTAGCATCATGTTGTACACAGGTACTTTGGATGAAACAAACTCTGACAGATATACATGTTGATTATGATGAGCCCATTCCAATCTATTGTGATAATACAAGCGCCATCAGTATCTCGAAGAACCCAGTGATGCAATCCAAGATGAAGCACATTCCAATCAAGTATCACTTTATATGGGAGCAGGTTGTAAAAACGAACATCAGAGTTGAGTATGTGGGAAGAAAAGAACAAGTGGCAGACATCTTTACAAAACCACTTCCATGGGAAGCCTTTGAATATATTCACCAAAGACTTGGAGTTATTTCCACTCCAAAATGAATTATTTTTGAATTCTTTTTGAATAATTATCTTATATGTCTTATATGTACACAAGGAAGCACCATAAGATGACAGTTCAGTCAAGGGGAGCAGCCCCAGATGGAAGGAAACCTTTTCCATTGATGACAAAGGGGGAGAGATTTATCAGATGTAGAGAATAAAGGCATCATTCCATGGGGAGAATATTTATCAAATGCAAAGGACATAGGCATGGTTCTAGGGGGAGCATGAGTGATATGATTGTTGGAAGATTGGTTGTTGTCATTGATGTCAACCCTAGTCATGGGTTTTGGACCGCAAGATTGATAAAGGTATTTGGACATGAAGGAAAATGCACATGCATATACAAAACCCATGAATGGATAGTATACATCATGTTGTTTTTGGTGGTATGTGGCACGTCACGTGGATCCTCATGGTTGAGGAGAAATGAATTTTTAAAGATGACAAAGTGAATTGAAGAAGGAAGTACATGTAGGCCTTGAAAATAATTAAAGAAAAGAATTACAAAATAAGAAAGTGTCGGGTCAACCCTAATGTTAAAATGAAGTGACATAAATGGTATAAATAAACATCATTATGCATTCATTTGAAACAATTTGAATTTCATAGGTAATAAGAAGATAATAAGGCTAGATTTCAAGGGAGGATGAAATCTTTTGGTGATGTGTTCTAAGGTATGTTATTTTCAGGTCATCTTACCATTTTTTCTATAACTTTTTTTCTAGAATGATTCAGATGGTGAAATCTCTATGTTATTGAGAAGACATATCAAGGTACCTCTGGTAAAAATTTCAGCTCTTGATTCACTATAATTATGGAGATACACTCTATGGAAGATAGGGTTTGTGACCAGTCCTGAAGCTAGTCAATAAACAGGTGTTCCAGGTAACATAGACATAATTGTTTCATAAAGAATCCAACTGAAGTGGGACCACTTCCATTTGAAAGAGTACAAACTTTAGTTTCTTGTGTGTGAGTTTCATAATCAGCTGTTAAATATTGAGTATGGGGCATGTTGTACAAGTTGGGTCTTCTAAACAGACCAGAATTGAATAAAGTCTACCATTCTTTCTATAACCTCTTTTTGGGGAGGATTCAAGGAGTGAAAATTGGAGGAGTTTCAGAGAATACATTGAGTAATATATCTATAGGATCATATTACTCCAAGAATTGAAGAAGTCTCAGGAAGCATTATCAAGTTCTATGTGATGATTGGTTGATGGTGATGATTTAATGTAAGTTTTATTATTTCTCATATATTCTTGGGTGGAAGGAAGGGGCAAGGATGGAGAGTTCAAATCTCTCTTGATATTAGAGGATTGTATCTTCCTCTTGGAGTTTTATCCCTCCCTCTACATTTGGAAG
>JZKD02S0567467.1:805983-825767 GCA_000966675.3 Picea glauca | reverse complement strand
CTCTTATACTATTTTTCATTGCTCATTGGATATAGTTGAATGGTTTAAGTATAAGTTGAAAAAGGTTTTAAATTGTACTTGATACTGATTCACCCCCCTCTCAGTATCAACAATGATTTCAGTATTTCATCAGAGTGTTGCCATCAATGGCAAAGGGGGAGATTGTTGATTAAGGTAGGTTGTCATTGATGTCAACCCTTGAAGAAAGCCCCACAACACAAATGTTTGGGTAATGGACCCAACATTGTTTGATGTAAAGTTGACTCATTATTGTCTTTTCATGGTTGATAATAAGTAAATATGGATGAACTCCAAAGTGGTCCCCTTATGGTGAAAGCAATCATGGGAAGACGCTTCGCAGAGTAAGAGAACCCATTCCTAATTGTGGAATAATGAGATGAATGCTAGTTAATTTTTTAGGGAATGTATCATGTATGGATATCTATTTTCATTCCATTTTCGGTGGTATGTGTATCGTCACATAACTCCTCACGGTTAAAGAGTTATGACCATGTGAAGTTGGAGAACTGAGGTTTGGGTAATGGACCCAAGTTTGTTTGATGGATAAAAATATGATTTTTGATATATTTGAAGGTAATACTATTATATATGGATAGTACATGTCATTCCATTTCTGATGGTATGTGGAACATCACATAACGCCTCATGGTTTAAGAGTTATGGCTTTACGAAGTTGGAGAACCCTCATATGTCATCTAGAAGCCCCAAAAGGTCAAAGTAGTCAAAGTGGTTTAAGAGTTTTTAGAAGGTAAATAATAAAGTGAAGTGATGAGTGTACTATAATTCAAAGTGAATACAAAATAAGTTATTTAAATAATAAATTCAATGGAGAAATTAGAAGTGGGTTAACCCTAAAATAAGGAAAGTGGACAAAGTGACCTAGAAGATGTTTTTAAGGAAGCTACTTGAAGAGTATAAATAAGAGGAAAGGCTCTCTCATTTAAGATACACTTGAGAATATTGAAAACATATAGGTGTCTGAGGTAACCAAAGGATATGTAAGCTGAATTTCTTCGGGAAGATGAAGAAACGAAGGCTAGAATTCAAGGAAGGATAAATTCTTTTGATGATGCTTTCTAAGGTATGTTATTTACAGGTCATCTCACCATTTTGCAATCACTTTTTTTATAGAATGCTTTAGACTGTGAAATTTATATTCCATTGAGGAAACATATCCAAGTATCTTTGGTAAAAAATTCAGCTTGTGGTACATTGTATTTTTGGAGTTACACTACGTGGAAAATAGGGTTTGTGGCTAGGCCTGAAACTAGTCAAAAACAGGTGTTTCAGGTAAAAACGTCATAACTTCTTCATAACAGATCCAAATTAAGTAATACCAAATGTTTTGGTTATAGTATAGTCTTTATTATGATTTTTAATAGTTTCATATCGATTCAACAAACATTCTATGCGGGGCACTCTCTACAAGGTCGCTCTCTAAAATAAGCCAGAATTCAGCAAGGTATGCCATTTTTGCTATAACTCCTTTTCTGAGAGGTTACATGTAGTGCCACCTGCAAGAATTGTACAAAACAAAATGAAGAACATTGTGTATCAATTTCATATCTTTATTCATTACAGGTACAAAGTTATGATTACTTCAAGTTAGGGTTGTTGACTAATCGAAAACTAGGCATGTGAGACTAAAGAAACGTTTGATGAAAATGTTAGTCTCTTGTTGTTAAAGTTAAGGAAGGTTTGCAAGAATGTGCTCATATACACCAGGTATATTACAGAGCTACAAATCATATTTGGATGATTAAATTTATGAGGGCTTTTGGTTTAGGTACATGTTGAGTACATGGTTGAGACAAGTAGTTGATGAGTTGGCACATACATGAGGTGTATAGTTGATGATGTTGGTACATATTGATGAGTCATAGTTGATGACTAGTTGACACATGATTGGTACATGGTTGGATGCACTTGTTTATGGTATAGGTTGATTACAATTTGTTTGGTATAAGTTGGTTCATGGTTGATGAATTTTTTTATGGTATAGGTTGATTACAGGTTGAGGTACAGGTTGATGCATGGTTCAGATTTATTGGTACAGGTTTACAACGGCATATCTCACAGTGATAGTGTGACATTGGTTCCATCATTCTACTCTACTTCAGGGAGGTTGGATGGGGCAAGGGAAGGTGGTTGTAGCCACCTTCTGGTTGTAGCCGGAGAACATAGGAGGTTGTATCCTCCTTATGGTTGTATCCAGATAATTGGGGAGTTGGAGCTTCCCTCACGTTGTAGCCTAAGAAACTAGGGGGTTGGAGCCTCCTTCCAATTGTAGCTTGAAAACAAAGGAATTTGGTGCTTCCAATGAATGTAATTCTTCAAGACATATAAGAAAAAACATTCTGTGGTTTTCTCCAGATTTGGGTTTCCACATAAAACATTGGTGTACTGTGTATGTGTATGATTGTTCATTTGTTCATTGCTCATTATTGGATGATAATTCTACATTGACATAACACTTGGATTATTTGGTTAAAAATGATTAAATTGCTCTATTACTGATTCATCCCCCTCTCAGTAATCCAACAAATAGTGGTCATTGCAACTGTTAGTTTCTTTTGGGGCCGAATGGTTGTTGCAACCAGGAAGATTGTATGAACTGCATCCACTTCATGCTTATGATTGTCTGATTGTGTAAGCCGAGTTGTACACAACATAGTTGATTACGATTTGACACGATGGGTTGAGTTATTACTGTGACTGTGTGTTTGATTTTTTTAAATGGAGATGTTGCATCGTATTGTTTTGGTGACTGCACACTGTGTATAATATGGATAGCTTGGGTTTTCACACTCAGGGATATCCACAGAGTTTTAAGCATGTTTTGTTGCAACCTGATCGTTTGTTGAGACAGGCATGTTGCTAATAACCCATCGTGTTGGATGGATGGCCCACCTTTTTAAAGTCACATTGAATTGGGATTTCACAGTGACAGAGTTACACTTGCATGATTGAATTATTCTTCGCATAGCTTGTGTTGGAATGGTGGTTGTTGTCTATCTATTTAAATATCAATTCAGGTTTTGCAGTTTGATCTTGATTATTGGGCTTACTGCCCATATACATGTTAATGGATATCATTGTGTTTAAATGACAAGCCCGATTGTAGTGATAGTGTGACTTCATTGTTAATTTTGGAAACATGACTTTTAGTATAACTGTTGATTGAAGTAATGTATGGGCAGTCATTGATTTTGACGGTTAACAGAGTGGAAATGGTTATTGTTTGAAAATTGTTGTAAGATGAAAAGTATATAAATGAAAGGAACATAACCCCTTTACAAATTGTGTGGAATGCATAATGTCTTGTTATGGCACTGTGTTGGATAGTTGATTATCAACAATGAACTAGTTAAATACACAGTAATTGTTATTTGGTCACAATGATTGATGGTTGGTGCATCTATTTTCGCAGAATGTTTTATGGATCACTTAATTAATTTCATGAATAGTAATCATTTTTCTTCCCTTCCATTATTTCATTTTCCACTAATTAAAAATCTCATCACCTTCCCATATTCATTTTTTTCACTCCATGTTCTGAGATTGATTACAGTCAAGAGAATTTCAGTGTTAAAGTAGTTGAAAGTGGCAGTGTCTTGTTTGGATTAAAGTGATGTTTTATTGGTTAACTTTACAGTTGATTGTTCTTGTCATTGAGAAATAATCATGTTTTCTCCCCTTATTATATCATGTTTCTCTCAATACAAACCCCTCACATATACCATAACCCTTTTTCACCCCATGCTCATTGATAAACAGTAAAACAATTTGTATGGATTGGATTGCATGAGTCTGATACATTGTTGAGCCGAATCTATTTCATATTTTTAAGAGTTTTCATGTATGGTTATTTAAAAGAATATTTTCTAATCAATCATGCATGCAGGGATGAGTTTTTCAGTCAAAGTATCCATGGTCGAGGAAACAAAGGTCGAGGTAATTGGAACCGAGGCCTAAGAAGGCCCGAGTTCTCCATAAATTTTGATGTTGATTCACAAGATCTTGGCCAATTGTTTCATGCCTAATTTTTCAATTGGATTGAGCAGGGAGTAGTCCAACCTAGGCTTGAAAGGCCTCCTTTCCAAGCCTCACAATCTCCCGGTATCCTCGTACCTCCCATGCCTCATTGCAACCCGAGGTTCCTGAAAATGATGGATGACAGGAGATTGTCCATCCGATAGTCTCCCAATATCATGGCTGGCCCAACTTGTCCTTACCTCCTCCTCTGCCTATTAACCCCATTGTCCAAGATGCCCCTGACGAATCGCCAGTGCAATCCTCCCATGCTAGAAAGAGATTTAAAACTAAGGCCCACCATGCCCTTAATAAAGGAAAAGCCACTTTTGCCCCTTCCTCACCCTCCAATGTCTCTAACAAATCTGTGTCTTCCCAGATGCATTTTAGGGACGATTGTTCCCATGTGATCAATGACATTAGGCCTAAAGGCTCTGCACAGCCAAAGGCAAATTCAGGAAAATCAAGAGGTGACAGCAACAATCAAGGAAGGCTTGCATCAGAGACTAGGAAATATGGCTTTTGATTTTTTATTTTTATCCATTGTTGATGACTATTCACTTTAGGAAATTTTGGACAACATGTTTTATTTTGGATATATGAGTATCATTTTTGAAATAATTTCAAGTATCATGAACTAAATTGTCAAATGGAATATGTGGATGGGACACACAAGGAGGTGTGTTTTACTTAACTAATGGTTATGTTATGATTGTTATGATTGTTATGAACTAAAGGGAGTCACAAGGGGTCCCACCTACTAGTTATTATTTATTTATAACCCCTATTATAATTATTAATCTCCCCCCTAACTAAAGTTAGTCGAGTCTTTTAATTAACTTAACTAATGAGTTGGTTCAACTACTTCAACCAATTCTAATTTATTTAAAAGAAAAAGGAAAGGGAGGAACAAGAGGAGGATAGAAGCAGAAACATACTAAGGTTTTCTCTTTGAGTTTATGTTTAGATAGTTCAGTTTTCATTCATTCATTATTCATCACAAACCTAATTCTCTTTTGTGATAACAGGGTCTTATTGTAGACAACAATATTTAGGGCTGAATCACATCATTCAAATACTTGTTTTTCAGAGGTGTTGATCTATCTTTGCTAGTATGTGTAGACTTGTCTATTTGTGAATTAATTTTCATGACTAACAAAGGCTATTATGAAAAGTCGAGTGGGAAACAATCTGTGGCAAGTTGATCCAGATTTTAGAGTTTAGTTTTGGTTTTCTATCAGAGGTCCTTTTGTATGTTCCATCAGGAATGTCTAAGTTTGACTTTGGTCCAAAGTTTCTGCATGATATTTTGTAAAGAAAATGACTCTTTGGTGAAATTGAATGAAATAAATGATTTCTTTATGTCTCATTTGTCTTGATTATCATCTTGGTGACTTTTATTCTATATTTACATTTATTTCAGCAACTGATAGATTCAGAAAATTACATAAAAAACAAATTTCTAGCAATCTTTTTGTTGATAAAAGACTAGCCTAAGCACTTGTAATTAATACTTGTGAGTTAGGATGTTGTTTTTGTTGGCTATAAACATAGGGTGATATTCCCGTCTATTTTTCTTTAGCCAAGAAGAATTCAAAATTGCTTAAGTAAGATCATTTCATATCTTTTCCTCAACAATTTGCAGCATTAGAAGAAGTCATCCACTTGAATCCATAATCCCTAGAAGGCACTAATTCTAGCCTCTCTCTCATTGAAGGATTGATTAAACACTCAAACTCTCTTCCTTGAATCTTTTGCTAACTTCTAATAACCCTAAACTAGACTAATTCACTAGTTAACTTGCTATTGTTGCAAATCACTGCTACATCCATACTAATTCATGTTGATTTGTTACATTCACCTACATAACTTGCACCTAGCTCACTCAAAAATTTCTTGTGACAATTGCCAATCAATCTACTAGATAAATGTTAAGTTTACATGGTGTTTCCTTGCAATTTTGAGCACTAGATTTTGTTGATGTTACAACATATTGCTACAACCATCTAACTACAACAAATTCTCTGCATAAGTGAAATTAAATACTAGCTAGACATTTCCAAATTTGCTTACGACAATTAATTATCATTTAGCCTAGGTAAAGCTACATTTTCTTGTCTTTTTCAAGCAATTTAAAGGCACATTTTTTGCGGTCGTTACAAAATATTTATTTTTGTTGTAAATTGTCACATTGTTGCAACTTCCTATTAGCTAGCCTAGTTTTTGAAGTTTCATGGTCTTAATAAGCACTAACATCAAATTTGGTACTTGAAAGCTGCTATATTTTCATTGTTGTCTTGTTCTAGGAAGTTACACTCCATTTTACCATTTCTTCATCCCTTAAATACCCTAAGAACCTTTTGAATTGAGTGACTAGTGATAGGGGGGTTTTCCTGCATCCTTACCTTAGTCTTATCAGCTCTTTAGGTCACTAGGGACGTCTCCCCTGGGGTAAATTTGGTATACTCCTAAACAAAAATGGGTTTCTTATTAAGGTGACAATGATAGGTCACCCCCTGTTATGTCAATGTTGAATCCACTTTCCTTGGGCTTTGGGAAAGTACAGATTGTGCGATAACATTTTGGCGTTGTTTCTGGGGAACACTGAGTCAATATTCCTCAATGACACTTTTTCGGTAAGCCTTTATCCAAAGCCTTCTTTTCTCAAAGATTACCTGGCAACTCCACCTAGGGTGATTCCCTCATCCCTTTGATAATCCTTAAGAGGATATCGGGCGACTCCACTAACATTTTCCAAGGTGCCACCTTACTCTCAATTTTGTGATATTTCCAAGTTATGGGATCATGGCACCCTAGGAACAAGTGTATCCGACTGTTGATTTCAAAAGTTTTCAAGGATACCCACATTATTTTGATGCAAAATGGTTAAACAACTCTCCAAGATTTAGAGGCCTCTCAATTATTCACATTGTATAATTCTTGAAGTATATAAGTGAGATAGAATTGGAAGGGGAGGATGTTCTAGTAAAATTGTTCATACTTTCTCTGCCATTTTTTTGAAATATTGGTTTAAGGGTTGTTGTGAATATATGGATATATCATCTTTCGTAGACCTCATCGGTAGGTTTATTGATTTTGTCAAACCACAATTCCAGACATATGAAGATGCCCTTCAAAATATCACAGTATCCCTAGAGGACGAAGGATTCACCACTGACATTGTGGAAGATCTCATGGATGTGTACCATACTCAATACCAAGAACCCTCTAATATAGAAGGAGATATTTATGAAGAAATTTGTCAACCCCTTGAAGAGGAACAAAAATTTTCCCATGATTCGATAGAATGCAGTAAAGATTTAACTAAAGAAGTGAATTATGAGGATGAAGCATTAGTATCCTCTCCTTCATCTGATGAAGCTCTCCAAGATCCTATCTCTCCTGCAAGAGATGAAGAGAATGAGGTGAGTAATTTTCCTTTCTAGTTTTTTATGACACTTTATTCTATGATTCATAAGGTGAAGAAGTAAAGGAACCCTTGGAAGAGCTAGGTCCTTCATTTTCTAATGAAGACATGATTAAAGAGATGAGTTTTGGGGATGATGTATTGGACCCTATTCCATTTGATGAATTCATCCAAGCCATTGACACTCCTACATAACAAGAAGAGAATACAATAATTTATTTCCCTTTCCAAGGTTTTGATGATGCTTTATTTTATGATTTGGAAAGTGAAGAAGTACTAGAGGAGCCCTTGGATGCATTAAATCCTTCATGTTATGATAAAGGTAGTGACATGGTTGATAATATTGATGAGTTCATACATGTTTAAAGACATAAGTGGGATGTGATTGGTTCTAATGAGGATCCCATTTATGATATGGAAGGATATCTTGAATGTTTCCTCTACAACAATCATATGATGTTCCTAATAATTTTGATGTTTGGAGACAAGATGATGATATAATTACATAATTTTTCCAAGCACCCAAGGATGACCCAGTGCAGTGTTATCCTGATGAGTTTTGGTCATACCTTGGGGAATTTGATGATTATTCCTTTAAGCATATGGATTTATTCTATGACAAAGATTATCAACCGTCATTGTGCTCAAATTTTGATAACGGTGAGGATGTTTCTTGCCTAAAGCAGGATACTTGTGACAAGGTTGTCTAGCCCTCTTCGACTACTTTACCTCGTTACATCACTAAGGGTGTAGTTGGGAAAACTTTCCCTTGTCTTGAGTTTTCTCTAGAGAAAATCCTTATTTTAGAATCCAAGGGTAGGTTGAATACCTTAAGAAGAATTTTATTATCTCATTCTTTTAGCCTTCCCTTAATAAATTGTCAGTCATCCTCTAGGTTCTTACTAGTCCTTTCCCAAACCTCAGGATGTGATGACGTCCAAAGTAGACAACCTTCAAACTCTTTGAGTCAGTATTTTGAGCCTTTGATTTTTCATGATGCCTTCTTGAGATGGATTGATCACTTTCCTAGACGTGTGAATTGGCATAATTTTGTCTCTGCCTCTTGCCTCCATGAGGTAGACTTTACAATTTTCATTGATGTGATACATGTTCTAACTCGTGTTATTTTTGTGCTTAACTTTCCATTGTTTTGGTTTATGATTGAAGGGTAAACTATATGTACTGATTTCCCTCAATTAATTATCGACCATGGTAAGTAGACTTAGAGTTCTGACATGGTATGAGTCAAGGCAGAAAGAAAAAAATTAACGAAAGGATTAACTAGCCAAGAGGATGGTTTACCCTAAGGATAAACACTCTTTTTTAATTTGTAGTTATACTTTAAAAGATGATTTAAAATACTCTAAATAAGATACAACCCATATTAACAATATACTTGAATTTAGTTGTACAGATAAATCTTTAAAATAGTAACCTTATTAATCTATGTGAATCAACTTTTCAAAAGTAATCTATGACTATGAACAATTCATCTAAGTAAGAAATTCTCTGAATGAACAAGTAGTTTGTGGATAAGTAATAAATATTTCAAAATCAATTCCTCAAAGTGAAATCTATTCTTAAATCATGTCTTCAAAAACTCACAATTACTTTTATCTTGCAGGAAATAAACCCTAAGCTTATACTAATATGCCTAACTAAAGGTAAAGAACATTGTGATAATATTCAAATGTGATGGTTATGTCTACGATGGTGAATTATGTCACGATGGCATCTAATCACCACCGACAATTCAAATGGAATCAGTTTGATGCTAACTTCTACATAGAAATGGAGAGTATGAATATGACAATCTATGGAGAGCTTTTCCATTATGAAGATATCAATGCATATTCTTGGAATTAATACAACTTATAAACCTTGTACAAAGTAATTTGAAATCAACTCCTATACTATCACTCTAATGCTGAAAATAAAGCTAACAATTCATGTAAATATACAAGAAGTAATCGACCTTCACAATTTAATAAAGTAGATATAGTTATGAAAAACACTACCTAAATAACCAAACTATGAAGTAATGTACAGCTTATGAAACATGGGAAGAAATCTATGATTGCATAGTTAAACAACTATGAACATATACACATTAATAAATTACAACTTGCATAACAATATGTTAGGTTTCAGAGTATAGACAAGTAAATATGGACAACTGTAAGTATCCTGTAACACACATACAATTTCAGGGAGCGATCTGCAAGTTATACACAAAGATATACACAATAACACAATTTCAATAAGCAGCCCAAAATTAGCAAGTGATGGAAGTTAAATATGAAAATCTAAATATACAACAATACGAACAAGCTACCCAGACCACTAGTGCCCCCCCTAGACAATTGTGGCACTACTCCAATATAAAACACAATCATAAACTCAACATAGCATTAGTATTAACATCAAAACAGAGTTTACAAAGAAATTCAAGATAATGATTGCATATTTAAAATCGTGTCTTGTTCGTCGTGAAAGACCCCATTATTTATAGAGTTTATAATGTAACTGAGAGGTCGACCACTGAAAGGGTCGACGCTCTCTCTAAAACAAAAATTCATTAAAACCTATCAACAAACAACATCTCTCCAACATCTTCATGCATTCAAAATAGAGGTCATCTCAACTGCCCGAATTTAAACATGATGAGTTCCATAGATGGAGGGCTTGAGCATGAACAAAACCCATGTGTCGGATTCTCCAAGGAGAGCCCACCAATATTCCAACCTCCAACTGCACTTTTCTCCAAGGGCCAGATCGAGGGTCGGATGGAGGGCCAGATTGAGGGTCGGATGGAGGGATGGATGGAGGGTCAGATGGAAGGCTGGATGGAAGGTTGGATCACATTTTTGACCTGTTTCAAGAAAACAAAAAGATATTAATCAATTTCACTTACTCAGTTAAAAAAAATCATCACAATTAAGGATTACACATACCTTATGTTATTCCATGGAAAATTGATGTATAAAACCTAATAACACCTTCAAAAAGGAGCTAATAAAAGCATAGACTATATGAATTCCATGTGCAAAAAGGGATTTGGGCATCGAAAAAATAGGCAAAACATGGAGTCATCATTTCCCCCACACCTAAGAGTTTGCAGGTCCATTTGCAACAAAAATGGGTCCCCAGACATAACTATACTTGTGAAGGAGGGGGTAGATTAGCTTTAGAGGCCTCTCTCTCATGTCCTGGAGACTTTAGCTTCAGTCTTTTCCGATGCTTCAACTGCATCCTTAGACTGTGATTGGTGGTAGTCATCTGATCAACCAACCGCTGAAGAGAATTTACCTTTTCTTGAAGGAAAACATTATCATTGTGCAAATGACGATCCACAGTTCCAGGTTCTTCCAAAAGTTGGAGCAGCTAAGCATTCTCTTTTGCAATTGCTCAACAACTAAAGATTGATTATCTTGTTCAAGAGAGGAAGGCTTAGGTTTCTTAGTAGATGTAGAAGGCATGTCACATTTGGTTAAAGTATAGGAATCTGAGAAGAGGGTGCAACAGTGGCCTTGTGAGGAAGACTAGGTGTGACAGGTTCAGTCTTGATTTCTTTAGTAGGATCAAATTCTTTTGCAGAATATTCTCTAAGTTTCTTGGGAGGGATTTCATGGTCAAAGGACAACTGGATAGTATCTGAGGGAGTTGGGATCTTTGTATTGGCCTTTCCAATCGTGCTTCAAGTGTTTCTATGAAACAATTTCCCTTTAAATATGTTATCACCTCTTCTTCTTGTAGGGATTGGAGGAAAACAGTCTTGTAATTTCTTGTGTTTAGAGCCCATAGGACTTGTAGACAATGGAGGGTCAGTAATAGTTTTTTTTTATTTCTTATCAGATAATGAAATGGGATGAATTGGAGGGTTTGGTTTTTAGGAGAGTGAGGATTAAGTGGGGTAACAGTCCTAGGATCGATCAACTTCTTTCTTTTTTAAAATGTGAGATGAGGGTTCGAAAACCGATAGAGCAAATCCTCCCAAGTTTTACCCTATTTATCGAACTCTAAGATAATGAGTAATTTAATGAGGCCACAATGAAAGAGTCTATGATGAGGTTTAGCCAAATTTTTTCGAACCTGGGAGGACATCTTCTCTATGATTTTCAGAAAATAGAAGGGAAAATTCAGGGGTTTGTTGAACTGAAAATGGGCCAAAAGGAAAAAATGACATGCTTTAAAAACATAGTACTTACCATCACAAGTAATGAGTCTAGTAATAATGATCAGGGGGTTGATCAAATTATCTTTAATCCACCCTTTCAAATACCATTTATCTCCGGAGATGTTTTGGTATTCAAGCTTAAACACCTGGTTGTATCTTTGGCGTGGAAACAAAAGATGATTGAACCATCGGTCCCCAACTCATGGCAATTTCGTGGCAAAGCAATGGACTCTTTGGAGACTAAAAATACCAGTGACCCTACGCAAGAAAATATCCCATCAAATATGAGGGATAATTTAAGGGAAATGTTGTCATCATGCCCCTGCAGACTGGCAACGACCCCCAACCCACATGGAGGAAGACTTCTCGATAGGCCTCAAACTATAGAATGGCCAGTAGATCAGTGTAGGATGATAGTTCGTGACGATTTGGCATGGTTGCAGAGAAAGGGATGAGAAAGAGGAAAACATCAGGTAGATTATGAGTGATATAGTGATAGAGGATGGGAGATATAACGACAGAGGATGAACGATATAAAAAATGTGCTCTTGCCTTGATATAATTGATATGGAAATCGGTCGAATCGTGGGTGTATTTGTCATACACGAGTGCCATGCGTGGTCATGATTGCGTGGGATTTAAATTTTGAATGATTTATAATTTGGAGGTAAAATGAAATTGTATAAGAGATTTGATTAATGTCCAAGTTGAAGACTTGGACATTTTTATCATAAAATAAAATTGTAGATTTAATTTGTCCTTTTTCTAAAACAAATACACCACTTAATTCATCACTTCAATGAACGTAATCAAACTTCAGTGATCATACCTAAACGATATCATGAAAATAACATTTACATTGTATAAAATACCTTATCCAATCCTCCATCTGGTCCTCCATCTGACACTCCATTTGGTCCTCCATATGACACTCCATCCGGTCCTCCATATAGGTGAAAACTACACAATGGTAAGTGGACATTTTCCCATAGTACTCGGATCGGAAGATTGTTGGAAGGCTTGGTGAACAGGATTGTGGATAGGATGAGCATGGATAGGATTGTAACATCCATCTTTAGTTTCTTTTCTCACTGTCACTGTTACAAACAATATTTGAGTGTAAGCAGCCTTCCCTTGTATTAGATATAAACATAGATAAAATAAAATGCACAACAAGATTATTAATTATACACATAAAATTATGCCAACGGTATAAATCTTATCATGCCAATACAAATGAATGTTGATATAATAGCCTAAGATATTGTAAAAAGACAATAAGACAGAATTTGACAGAGATCCTACTTCCTTTTATCATGGGCTTGTAATACAGATGGGCAGTGTTTAGCATTTTTTAGCTCAGGAAACCCCTCTCCCACTCCTAAGTATTGTGATGCTTCACAATCAAAGATATAGGAAACTAGTCAGTCCTCCCAATAGCCTAAGATTTATAGTTTCCAAGTGCAGAGATAAATTTTGATGGAATATCCAACAATACTGAGAGGGGGGGGTGAATCAATATTGCCTACATTTTCTTTTTAACTTCATCCATATTAAGCACACATATTAATTATTAAATTAAGCAATATATAATGAACAACAGACTCTTATGAACACAAGATTTTATCATGGAACCCAACAGGGAAAACCACAAACTCTTTTCTATTAACTGCAAAATTTGTTTTACATCTTACATAGAAGGAAGATATTCTTCCTTTTTGATTAGCACCAACTGATCAGGATGCACCCACACCCTTGTTCACCAGCACCAAATGGTAGGAGGCTACGATCCCCTGTTTAGTGAGCTACAACTGACAAGGAAGCACCAACTCCCTCTTTTCACCAGCACCAACTGGTAAGAGGCTTTGACCCCCTGATTGGTTAGCTACCACTGACAAGGAAGCACCTACTCCCCTGTAGGCTCCAACCTACCCTTGCACCACCCAACCACCTTTAGATTATAATGAAATTCAATCTTTTCTACTCTTCATCGAATTTGACTCATGCAACCATTGTTGTACTTTCTACTTGTCTGTTGTAGCCTCTACTTGTATGGTCTTCTATATAAAGTATTGGGTTGAATAACTGTTGCTCTGTCTTCTTATGTTCTTGATATTCAATTAGACATTGACAGGCACCTTAGAATGAACAGTTCTTCATCTTGGACTTTGCTTCTGTTTTTTATATTCTAATCATAAACACAGAGACACTATCTTCTCACCACTTTTTCTCATTTATATAATCTTCAAACTGGTGTGAAATTTAAAACATTGTGTCCCTTTATTTGAACCATTGTACTGTTTCATTTAAAATGACAATCTAAACTTTAATTAATATCATTTTTCCTTTTTATTCTTTATTCATGTTTTCATGATTTAACTCTCTTTTAATCATGACTGTGTATCGGTTCATTTTTTGTCATGTGTTGATCACATACATGGATCGAATCATTAGATTGTACTCATGTTTCTTCTATGTTCTCGGTTCACCAACAGACTATATTCGATCATTTATCGTTTCTCTGTATTGTTATGGTGTAACTCCCTGTCGAATGAAATCTGTATGAGGCGCTCCCTTCAAACCATTTTCATATGACCAATGGAGTAGAACCACAGGCTTAGCAATTTAGGTGATGCATTACAATCTGCCCCTTTCAAATCTCCCGAATACGATATCTCTGAACAGATCGGACAGTTCACATTTATATTTCGGAGTCATATCAATGGTCATATATGATCCTTACATTACTCCTTCATTGCTTAATCCAATGGTTAGGACTTAATCACACATCAAGATGGACAACCACCTTTTATTCTGGGTTTTTGGACTTTGGAGATTTCAGATCTCAACACCTTCTTTCCTCTGAACGTCATTCTTCCAGAGTTGACAAATGACTAATGTCTATCCCTTTCTTGATCAATGGTCGAGATCCTTTCGCGTCTCCAGGCTTCGAAATTCTCAGGCCTCAAATTTCGTTGTAGTTTGATCAACAATTGAGAATACTCCTGAAGCGATCTTTCAGATTGGACGACTTATGTCTGTTTAAGGACTTCAACATTTAGGACTTCGAAGGTTTCGAATAAATGTTGCTCCATTTTCCTTCGGAGTGATCACCTACTGTGTGAGTCATCAACGATGGAGACTACTTGTTGTCATTTAATGCTTCTGCTTACACTATCCTTCCACTATAGTAGATCGATGATCAGGAATTCACCCGAAGTGATCTTTCAGATCGGACGTCTTGTGTCCACTTTGGGTCTCCGACATTCGGGACTTCAGGACATTGGGGGAGTGTAGTCATAAAAACTATCGAAGAAAAACTCTCGAAGTGATGTAACTTCTTACGTCACTTGATGACGTGTCATGAGAAGAGTAGCTTCCACGTGTCACTCGGATATGTGATTTTCACATCCCTGAAATTCTGAATCAAATTCACACTTGTTAGTGTCTGATTGCGCCACGTGTCATTGCTAATGTAGTTTTTCTCACATGGATCCTCATGTGGCACATGCTCTTCTCCTGGATCTAACCGTTGTCCTAACTCCCAGTGTATTCTTAGATCGACAGCTGAGAGAAACTTTGGATCTTTGTCCTTCGAGACTTCGTAACTTTTGACATTTGAAACTCCCGAAGCAATTCTCCTGGAGTGACGTAACTCACTTACGTCACTTGTTGACATGGCACAAGCCAATTTCCTCTTGTCACTTCTCATCTTCTAATTATGCCATGTGTACTTGTTGATGTGGTCTTCCACATGTCCTTGCTGATGAGGTTCGTTGACGTGGATCTCCCACATGTCCTTGAGAACGAGTTTCCCTGACATGGATCTCACACACATCCTTTTTGGCATGGTCTGCTGACCAATAGTCCATATCCAATGGTCCTCGTACGTCCTCTAAATCCAACGATCCTTATTCACTTCAGATTTTCGGGCTCTGGGTATTTCAAATCTCAAACTGATGGAGCATAAGTTCCTCACATATTTAGACCCGTAGTGAAGGATGTTCATTCGATCATGATCTAGGATCGATGACTCGATCCATCTACGATGCATCTCTTGTAGCTTATCACGTCCTTCCACTTTAACACGATCTAACGACTGATGGATATTCGGCTAATCAAAATCTCAACCTTTTAGCCCTGCTTATCCTATCCTTCCACATTGAGATGATTCGATGGATGTGGAGATTCTCGAAGCAGATCAACGGTCGACGATGATTGCAGAACTACAAGTTGCAAGTGATTTAATTTTCCTTTCAATATATGCAATCTATCCATTCCGTAGATTTGGCGTTTGCACATCCGACGGTCATGATTTAATCTGAATTAAACTGGTCGTTATTTGGATCAACTACAGTCATAGATCTTTGAAGTTGTGTGATCTGACGATCTAGACGGATTGCGGGTTTGTAACTAGCGAGTGGTTTAATTATGATTTTGCTCCCTACAATTCATTCCTATCGTTGATGGCTTGCAGATCCGACAGTCACGATATTTCAACAATCAACCTCTTGATCAGACGATTGTTGAGGCTTCTAACTTTGATAGGACTGCTGCTGATCTTACACTTTTCCTTTCAAGTTTTGATCTCTGTGTTTTCTAACCCTCCTGAGATTTTATCATAGGAACATTGTTGATTCTATCATGATCAACAATAATCACAAATTTCTTCATATTGTTCACTTCTTCTGATATACTATGCAATGTGCTTTTCCTTCTGATCTTTGATCTTCAACTGTTTTCTCCTCCTGAGCTTGCACTTTCGATCTCTGCATACTATTTGAAATATTCTACTGAATGATATACTGTTGACATCAATGACAATCTCATCTTTCATTTAACAATAGATCATCACATCGACTGTTGACATCAATGACAATATATCCAACAATCTCCCCCTTTGTCATCGAGGGAAACACACTAAATTCATACACAAAACTCCCCTTGTGATGATTCTTTCCTCTTATGAAGTTTCTCTCCCCCTTTGAAATCAATGGCAAAGGGTTTCTTATCCTATGATCTATCAGTATAGTTACTTCTCTGACCAACGGTAAAGCTCTGTATGTTACTGACCAGACTGAACTTGGGTAAATTTTCTTATAGACATGTTCTGCCTTTCATAGCTGAATGACTCTCCCTATCAATATGCTTTCTCTCTACTTCTGACTACTCTCCACCTTTGTTTCTGAAAGGGTAGCTCTTCCTGACAGGTTTTCTTCCCCTGTTAATTTACTAACTTCTTATCTCAGTTGATTGGGATTTTTGTGTTTTCAAATGAGTAGTCTTTCTTGATACAAAATTTTTGTAGCGATCAAGTCTTTTCAAAACTTAATCCAATTACTTTCTTATTTACTAACCAAAACTTCCCTTGAGTTTTTACTGACTATTCTCCCCCTTTGTTTGTAAAAGGGTAGATCTTTCTGACAAGCCCTCTCTTCTTGTTATCTCTATAGGATGTCACGTAATCATTTTGTACATCAGAATGTTGCTACTGTGGATACTTCTTTCTTACTGAAAACAATGCAATTGTAGTTCATATATTTCAAACAACCCTTAAATCTATCCATTGACTCTCATCAATCCTTTTGATGTAACCCTTACTTCCAAAGACCTTGAAGTATTTTATCGAATGAGTTCTTCCAAGACAGAGTTCACAAGAAGTTTTACTACTATTAATTCGGAGCTGACCTCTGTTCAATATGAGTATTTAGGTGCTTACATCTTCCAACCAATATCAATACTAATTTATGGAATATCCATCAGATAATTTGCTTCATTGAGCACAGTCTTTGCATCTTTTTTGACATAGATCCTTTTTTAAAAAATTTTCTTTTAGAAGGAGTTTTAGTGTACCATTAAAATAGGATTGATGGATTTCTGAGATAATCATCACTCAATTCTTGTTTTTTTTCTACCGTTGGAGATTCATTATCAACATCATTATTATGTGCACTAGAAGCTTCTTTAATAATTTCAGGAGCAATATTTACCTCATCTTTCTTATTTGGTACTTCGGATTTTATTTTCCATGTCTTCTTATTTACTCTTGTTGTCATATTGTGTGAAGAATTTCTTATTGACTATCTTCTTGATTTCCAATGGTCATGGGATTTGTGACCATATCTATCACAACTGTAGCATCTCATAGTGTAGCAATGTGTAGCAATATGTCCAACATGATTGTAGTTCCAACATCTTATACTGTTGTTGAACCTACCAACTTTTTTTCTTCCATGATGCCTACAATCCAAGGCTTTATGACCATATTCATTACAAGAAAAACAATAACCATTAAAAACACTCTCATGCCTTCTTTGATTTATCCATGAAGGTGTCTCTCTTCTAAAATTGTTTTGAGGTGTATGAGCAACTTCTCGATGTCTTCCTTGATCTGATCTTCTAAATTTTGTAGTGTTTCTTTTATTTTTTGAGCGTGAAGAACCTGATTCATATCCATTTTCACTTTTTTCAAATGAAGGAGTTGTGTTAGATTTCTTAGGAGTACCGATCTATTCCTTGTTGTATCCAAGAACATATTTTTCATTTGGTGATATCCGACTATCCAAGATCTCATCCAGGGTCATGGAGTTGTTCAAGAACTTGATTTGGGTGTTTGACTTCTCAACCTTCTTTCTAAGATTCACAACTTCTACTTCCAGCTCATGACAGGATTCTTCCTTCTTGTCCAACTGGTTCCTCACTACCTCCTCCCTTCTTTTGTCTTTTTCAAGTTGGATTTTAAGATTGACATAGCTTTCCCATAGTTCTTTTAGATCTGCAAGTCTTTTGCTTGGTTCATCATCTTCCTTCTTTTCTTATTTTTCTTGAATGATTTCATTTTTCAGTATCTCAATCTCCTCTTCCTTTGCTTGACTGATTTCATTTTTCAGTCTCTCAATCTTCTCTTCCTTTTATTTTTTTATATTAGTAACTTTTGTTTTCAATATTTTGATCTCTTATTCTTTGTTTTCTAACTGAATGTCCTACTTATATATTGTTTTTTTATTGTCCTTCAACATTTCCTTTAGTTCCAAGTAGTTCTTTTGACTCTTATCAAGAAATTCTTTAGTGTAGTCATGAAGAAAACTATAGTCTGAATAATCATGGTCATAGTGATATTCATAAAGACTCCAATCAATTTTTTGTTTGACCTTATATAGTTCTTCTTCTACTTCTTTCATGGGATAAATACTAAGAGAACATTCTTCAATTGTATCTAAATCTTATTCTTTGCTTGTAGGGGAGATTTTAATATTACCATTATTGCAAGCAGAGGATTGTGGAGATTCTTTACCTTTATTGATGAATGAGTCTTCATCTTCATCCTTGATAGGAATGTATTTTGTGTCTTCTCTTTTGATTTGATACATCTTCTTGGGAGGATGCACAGATTCTTGAACATAGGAGTTTGCATTCTTGTCATCCTTATGCTGCATAGTTGTTTCTTTGGAGGTATCATCACAACACTTGTCATCTTCTACATCGATCTAAGCAATAGGACTTGAACCTTTAATCATGTGTACTTTTTCACATTCAAGGAAAAATTTGTTTGAAGAAATTCTTTGTATACTTAAAACGTTATCAAGGGCTTCAGTTTTCTTGAATTTTTCAACAATCCTAAGTTGATCCTTTAGTTGTTTACACCTTTGTTTATATTTTCTCGGATCATCCAAAGCACACTCAATCTCAACTTCCAGATTGACTTATGCTTCAATGTCTGAATATTTTTCAAGAGAATCTTCATCACTAGAATTGTTGTAGATTGAGCTTTGTTCTGATTGAAATGATTCATTTGACTTCTCATCTGAGTAGAGGTCTTTTAATTTGTACCAGAGTTCCTTTGCAGAGTTATATTCACCTATCTTCTCTTTGATATCATCAGGTAATCCATCAAGGATTGTATTCATTACCATTGAGTTACTTTTCTTGGCTTTCGTTTGAGCTGGAGTCCTTATTATGTTTGGTGGGAAGTAATCAATGATCACTGAATTCCATACATCATGTCCCAATTCTTTTAGATGACTTTCCATTCTTGTACTCCAAAATATGTATTCTTATTTTCTAGGCATTGGAGTTCCATTCATAGTGTAAATCTTTTGTCCATCCATGTGTGATTAATTTGATCTT
>JZKD02S0567467.1:740428-760731 GCA_000966675.3 Picea glauca | reverse complement strand
ACAGAATACAAATTTTGATCTAAATTTGCTAAAATCATTGGTAAAATATCTTATGACAGCGAAACCATTATTTTTTATTTTTTATATCTTTTCGGTGAAAGAAGAGAAATGAAAACTAACTAAGCTAAGCAATTAAGATAACAATCTATACTATACATCTATCTAAACTACTGAGAATTCTCAAATTTATTAACTATTAAATTGCAAATAACAAACTAACCTGAAGTAATGCTTCCTATTTGTCCTGTGCACAGTACTTGATTTAGCTGTTTGATTGGAGGAAACCCACACCATATTTTTACACAAGCTTCTTGTAAATAGGAAGCAACAGTGCTCTTTGCATACAAATGACAGAACAAACAAGACATAAAACAACATCAATCTTATATTTCACAGACCATCACATTTAGATAAATCCTAGTGCGAAGATTTGTGCATGACTGCTCATTTAACCAAGAAGATTAACCTTCTATTAATTAAATTAAAACAGAGTAATTGTTGCGCGTAAACTGAGATACATCAGACATGGACAAAAATTAAATCATAACGCATCAACCTGTATCAAATCTTGATATCTAAAGTAGTTAATAATTTGATAAGAAATTAAAATGCACAAAACTTGAACGAAAGTATGATAAATTGAAAGCTAAAGCTGTTACAAAGCATCCACTTTCGTTCGAGTTTGTATAGTCATAAGCCCATAGTCTTTGTTCTCCCAACAGTGATGGGTTCTTTACAAAAAATAATGAGTATATAAAGGCCACAAGGTAAAACATCCCTGTGGGAATTGTCAAAAACTGTTTGCAAAAAATATGGGAACAATCTCCCAAATCTCTATTTCTGCCTAAGACTAACAACTTAAACCAAAAGTTGTGTAACAAAAGCATGTTCTAAACTGCCACAGTAGATCCAATTCCCATTGAAATCTGTGTGTACCTGTAGATGGGCAAGAGAAAACAATTTTAGATACTGTTTTAATTGTGAAATCAACAAAAATCAAAATTTTATGACTAGCTACAAAATCATATTGAATCAATTCAACCATAACAGAAATCTATGTGATTTTATCAAACAAATCCTTTACTAATTCAAATCAAACAAAATCGTATTGAATCAATTCAATGGCAACAAAAATGTATGCGATCTAGCAAACCAAATCATTTATACTAATTCAAAACAAACAGAATCGAATGCTAATTCAAAACAGACAGAAATGAATGTGATTTGAGAGAACAATTAATTTATTCTAATTTAAGAAAGACAGAATCATGCTAAAATGAAACAAAATCATACCAGCCATTGTGAAATCAAATTGAATGATGGTTGTAGTTGCTTACACGTCTTTTCTTTTAAAAATCACATGTCCTGTAGATGTAAAAATTTGCTGGCAGATTGGTTGAATACCCTTTGAATTGATCAAGGGTTCACAGAAGGCTGAGGCATAAGGCTGGATGGGTGGAAGGGTTCTGAGGCCTAGGCCTGGAGAAATAATAAATGTTTTAGCAAATACAAACAGACCAAAATGCACCTTTCATCCACAGAGAAGATCTGAGATTTGACCTCTAAAACACGAGCTATAACTCTGTAATAAAAACAATTCTGAGGAAACTGCTCACGATGAAGGTAAAGGGGCTAATTTCAGTTCTGGGTTTTCAAGGGTTTGATTGATCGGATTAAAAACTACTTTCCCAGAATCGCTCATGCAAAAACGTGTCTCTGGGAGGCAATACGGGGTTAAGTTCGCACTACAGGAGCCATAGGAGAGAACACACATTCGGCAGGGTAAATAGTGAGGAGGTTAGACAGGCTAGACACATGACCAATTCCCACAGTTTCCTCAAAACAAATAGAGGTAGCCCGAGGTACAAGGAAGACATTAATGCCTAAGTGTGCGAGGGTGGAGTAGGAATTGAAGCCATGCAGAGCTATCATGTCGGTTGTACAATGAACAACTCCTTTTCAAATCATAATAATGTATATCCAAAAATATTTCAACCAAATGAAATATCACATAACCATATGAAAACCATGGTGTTCATAACCAATAATGGATTTAATCCCAAAGTTAATGCCTTCTATGAAACCATTGCACCAAAGATTTAATCAAAAACACCACATACCATTGCATCAAGAACTTATAATTGAAACCATATTAACAAAATGCAAAGTGAATAAAGGTTTGGTGTTTTGACAAATGTATGACCTTTAGTGAGTTAGAGGTAAAAACAAAATTATGACCACAGTAACAATAGGACTCATAACAATCCAAAGATGATTTTAATGCCATCGACATGACTCCCAACTCAAGGTTTTCACGTTTGCAGTCGTAAAAATGAAAACGAAAGGTAGGTGTGCGAATAGTGCAAGATAATAGTTTCGTTTTGTTTTCAAGAATTGCAACAAGTACTTAGGGTTCAAAACCCTTATGTAGGCAACTTATAAGAAAAAGATAAAAATGTGAAATGGCTGCCAACAATGGCGACACACTAGTAGAAGCAGTTATCTCTGCCAAAAGAACAAATCCAGATTAGGATAATGAGAATAATTCTAACTCAAAAACAACCAGAAAATTGTTTAAACATCATCATTAACCAAAGAATTCCAGTTGTGATTAAAAGATGAAAACTGATAATAGTCTTAAGACAAGCGAGTCATGATATTAAAGATAAATCTCCAATACTGTTGACAGAGCCACTACTGCCAGCAGACGTCCATAGCCTCGACAGGGTTACCATTTAACCCACTCTGATATCCGTATCCTGCCAAGAAGTTCCAGATCAGAATAAAGGACATTTTAAGGTCAAGAGATTTCATACTTACGAATTTTCATATACCCGACATTGCTTCGCTGCCAGCTGGCCTGTTCAGTACCCTGGCGAAGTTGTCTTGGCATCATGCATGCATTTACCCGCTGCCAGCAGACCTGTTCAGCATCCTGATGGGTGTACAAGCACTTCCCACAGCTCTTTTATGATTTAGTTTTTAAAGATATATAATCAAGCAGGGTGACGCTGAAAATTATGATATTTTAGTCATATTTTTACAGACCTTGAAAGAATTTTATTAATTGTCCTTCATTAAGATTCAGAGATGGTTTGTTAACAAAACCGACCTTCTAAGGTAGGGAGACATCTTCTGAGTCATTCCCTTAAGGAACAGGGACAGCGTAAGAAGAGAAAGATGACCGTGACAAGCTTCGCTTACAGATTGAAATCAATAAACTTCTTTCAAACAACAGGCTTTCCTTAACATGGATGTAAATTTCAGAAGCATATCACAATTGATGTTTAGACAACTTTTCAGCAGTCATTTCGGAGGAAAAATTTTCTGTTTTCTTTGTCTGAACAGTTCATAATGCAAGTATGTGTATTTCAAAAAGAAAGACTGATAAGCATAAATGGAAACAAAACACACCAGTGAAGAAAAAATTGGAAAGCAAAGAAATCCAAACAACAAAAACAAAAAACAAAAAATATGTATAGAAGGTGCATCTGAAAACCTCATTCCACAAATCCCTTGGGAAACTGAAAAGTAGGAAAATCCTATTTGATGGGAAAGCAGTCTCACTCGTGGTACCTTGGGTCAGGGTTGTTTCAAATTTATTTATCTCTTTACTTTCCATTTAATATTTTCATGACGATACTGCATTTTTGAAAATGAATGTTCAACTAAGAGTAAAGAGAAAAGGATCAAGGGGACTTCCCTGACAACAATCGTATTATGGTTCTCGTGGTGCACCCACTTGTGTTCATGACTGCATTATTACAAAGAGAAATAGTGAGAAATAGAACTGAAAGGAAAACCTATTCCTAAACCCACCCTAACTATTGAACAAATTAGGATACTACGAGAAGTCATGCTTCCAATGTAGCCATCGAAGTAACTCCAATCCTGCAATGGAAACAAAATCAAACATTATTAATAAGAATGGTAATATATCAACAAATGATAGAAACATATCACACTTACCTTCATAATAATCATCTAAAAACAAAGTAAGCATGATCTTACCATTCCCTTCAGTATTCTTGATGTATGAATCCTCCAGCCATTATGCAATCTTGTCGTGATAAGGGTCATAATGGCATGGGCGAGTGTAAGTAGGTTTGAAAAACTTGTCAAGATTACAAGGAAATGAAATAACCATCAACCAAGGTTGAGATGCTCCATCCTCATGACAATTCTCTAAGTGTTCATTAATTTCTTCAGATAGAGGATCTAAAAGAAACATGTCACGCCTACTTCCAAGATACTTAGGTAAAAAGAAAGCAAGCACAACATTGTCTTTATTATGACATTTCTTTATATATGAATATTCAAGCCATCCTAAGATCCTGTCACAAAAATGAGGATGCTAACCATGACTTTGATGAAATGAATATATCAACCGGAAACTCATCATAGGAGGATTCGTGCAATCAATAGGATCATTGGTTTTAATGTTTCCTTCGATGAGATTGATCATTTCAAAATGTGAAGTATAAACATTAAGATTCGAGCTAAGCAAAGAACGAATATGAAATGCAGAACGTTTGATCTCCATAAAATATAATGCATCGTCCTTTTCAACAATAAACTGTGTAAAATCATCTCACAACATGTCCTTTTCCCATGTGAGTGATGAAGGTGAACAAGCGTCAAATCCGGTTTTATCAATGTTATGCTCGGAATTAATTTCACCAAAATTTAGCATATCGAAAGGATATGATTGTGGTGGAAAAGAGTAGTATGTTGTAGGTAAGATGTCAAGTCCACCAGAATCTAGGAAGAGATCAGGATATAAAGAATAAAAGGAATCAGTCATAAGCACATGAAAAGAACCTCTTGAATTAACAATGGTAGTCTCAAGAGATTTCTCTTCACCTTCTTTAAAACCCTTACTCTATTTTGGTGACGAATACCTCAACATAATATGATCATCTAGATTTGCCTTTTGTGTGATAGATAATTCGAAATTTATGTGACCAACATCTAGTCTTTCCTGTGAACAAAGTGCATTTTGAGGATGAAGGTTTAAGGTTTCTTCTTCTAGTTGCATATCTTCTTCTCTAATCAGTTTCATAGGAGTACTAGAACATTCAAGATGATTTTCATCACTTAAGTGTTCTTCAATGACTGATTTTAAATGTTGATTAGAGCATGAGTTAAAAGAATGAGGATATTCACCTTGATCCAGAAATGAATCTTCTTCCATACTGTTCGAAGACTGAAAATACAATGATTCAAAGGAAAAACCAATTTGGTTGTCAATAAGAACCTGGTCAATGGATTCTACCTCCCTAGCTTGTTCAACATTGTCGGAAGGATCCTTCTCTTCTTGCGAAGAGAATTGTTCTTGCAGTTGAGTGATAGGATTTGCAATTAGTTCTTCGTTTGTGCTTAAATATGATTGGATAGAAGGGATGCAAGCATCACAGAAGAGACTTAATGCAAATGACATGTCCTCGAGATTAAATTTACAGAGGATATGATAGACTCTTGTCAAAAATTCTTCTGAAGATGAATCGTCGTTGATTAGCGAAGTATGAAATTCTTCACACAATTGATTGAAATCATAAATTTCAAAAGCATATAGAAACTCATCTACAAATTGAAACCAATCAAAAATGTGACATGTTGGAAAGGATTCAAGCCAATGTTTGATTCGACCTCTAAAAGTAAAAGAGAACAGTCTGCATAAAACTCCTAAATCTGAGATGTCATGTTTGATGCATTTGCACCAAAACTTGTTAAGGTGGTCTTTAGCAGATATATTGCCTCCACCATCAAAGGTGAGTTTGGACAAGCATGAGACTGTCTCATTGGGAACATCGGGTAGTGAGAAGTTGAAAGCATGTTCCAACATAGTAATTTGGGGAGCCATGGGGAAATTGAATATATTTAAAATAAAGGCTCCTACAAGGCCATCTTGTCAGTCTGCCCTCCTTCTAGCGCCATTTGTTGACGGGCGAAATTGAATGCTCATCAACTAGAGGGGTGGATCCGGTCCAAGGTTGTCTAAATAACCCAAGCCGTTTGGGATGATCCACTCCAACGGGTTTAGCGGCTCTGTTGGCCGATCTAAGTACTAAGAAAATGAAAGAAAACCTAAACTAAAGAAACTAATCTAAGTAAAAAACAACAGCTACAGTAAACTATATACAAATCTAAAACATATATATACAACTTACTTACTAATATTATACAACAATAATTCTATAAAATTAAATGTTCAGCTATCGACAGAATTAGACCTCAATTATATATGTACAGTACTTACAAAATACAAATTTTGATCTAAATTTGCTAAAATCATTGGTAAAATATCTTATGACGGCAAAACCATTTTTTTTTATTTTTTATATCTTTTCGGTGAAAGAAGAGAAATGAAAACTAACTAAGCTAAGAAATTAAGATAACAATCTGTACTATACATCTATCTAAACTACTGATAATTCTCGAATTTATTAACTATTAAATTGCAAATAAAAAACTAACCTGAAGTAACGCTTCCTATTTGTCCTGTGCACAGTACTTGATTTAGCTGTTTGATTGGAGGAAACCCGCACCAGATTTTTACACAAGCTTCTTGTAAACAGGAAGCAACAGTGCTCTTTGCATACAAATGACAGAAAAAACAAGACATAAAACAACATCAATCTTATATTTCACAGACCATCACATTTAGATAAATCCTAGTGCGAAGATTTGTGCATGACTGCTCATTTAACCAAGAAGATTAACCTTCTATTAATTAAATTAAAACAGAGTAATTGTTGTGCGTAAACTGAGATACATCAGACATGGACAAAAATTAAATCATAACGCATCAACCTATATCAAATCTTGATATCTAAAGTAGTCAATAATTTGATAACAAATTAAAATGCACAAAACTTGAAGGAAAATATGATAAATTGAAAGCTAAAGCTGTTACAAAGCATCCACTTCTGTTTGAGTCTGTATAGTCATAAGCCCATAGTCTTTGTTCTCCCAACAGTGATGGGTTCTTTACAAAAAATAGTGAGTATATAAAGGCCATAGGGTAAAACATCCCTGTGGGAATTATCAAAAACTGTTTGCAAAAAATATGGGAACAATCTCCCAAATCTCTATTTTTGCCTAGGACTAACAACTTAAACCAAAAGATGTGTGACAAAAGCATGTTCTAAACTGCCACAGCAGATCCAATTCCCATTGAAATCCGTGTGTACCTATAGATGGGCAAGAGAAAACAATTTTAGATACTGTTTTAATTGTGAAATCAACAAAAATCGAAATTTTATGACTAGCTACAAAATCATATTGAATCAATTCAATGGTAACAGAAATGTATGTGATCTAGCAAACCAAGTCGTTTATACTAATTCAAAACAAACAGAATCGAATGCTAATTCAAAACAGACAAAAATGAATGTGATTTGAGCCAAAAATTCATTTATTCTAATTTAAGAAAGACAGAATCATGCTAAAATGAAACAAAATCATACCAGCCATTGTGAAATCAAATCGAATGATGGTTGTAGCTGCTTACACGTTTTTTCTTTTAAAAATCACATGTCCTGTAGATGTAAAAATTTGTTGGCAGACTAGGTTGAATACCCTTTGAATTGATCAAGGGTTCACAGAAGGCTAAGGCACAAGGCTAGACAGGTGGAAGGGTTATGAGGCCTAGGCCTAGAGAAATAATAAATGTTTCAGCAAATACAAACAGACCAAAATGCACCTTTCAGCCACAGAGAAGATCTGAGATTTCACCTCTAAAACACGAGCTATAACTCTGTATTAAACCAATTTCTGAGGAAACCTCTCTCAATGAAGGTAAAGGGGCTAATTTCGGTTCTGGGTTTTCAAGGGTTTGATCGGATTCAAAACCGTTTTCCCAGAATCTCTCACGCAAAAAATGTGTCTCTGGGAGGCAATACGGGGTTAAATTCGCACTACAGGATCCATAGGAGAGAACACACAGTCGGCAGGGTAAACAGTGAGGAGGTTAAATAGGCTAGACATAGGACCAATTCCCACAGTTTCCTCAAAACAAACAGAGGTAGCCCGAGATACAAGGCAGACATTAATGCCTAAGTGTGCGAGGGTGGAGTAGGAATTGAAACCATGCAGAGCTATCATGTCGGATGTACAATGAACAACTCCTTTTCAAATCATAATAATGTATATCTAAAAAGATTTCAACCAAATGAAATATCAAATAACCATATGAAAACCATGGTGTTCATAACCAATAATCAGTCTGAATGTTAAATCGACCATAGCATTTGTATGACTTGAAAGAAACCAATATATCCAACATTTCATCAAGGATTTAATCCCAAAGTTAATGCATTCTATGAAACCATTGCACCAAAGATCTAATCAAAAACACCACATACCATTGCATCAAGAAATTATAATTGAAACCATATTAACAAAATGCAAAGTGAATAAAGGTTTGGTGTTTTGACAAATGTATGACCTTTAGTGAGTTAGAGGTAAAAACAAAATTATGACCACAGTAACAAAAGGACTCATAACATTCCAAAGATGATTTTAATGCCATCAACATGACTCCCAACTCAAGGTTTTCACGTTTGTTGTCGTAAAAATGAAAACGAAAGGCAGGTGTGCGAATAGTGCAAGATAATAGTGTCGTTTTGTTTTCAATAATTGCAACAAGTACTTAGGGTTCAAAACCCTTATGTAGGTAGCTTATAAGAATAAGATAAAAATGTGAAATGGCTGCCAACACAGCCCTAGGGGGTTGACCCACTACAGGTGGAATGTGTCCCTCTGTTGACACAGGATGTCCTTCAGAGATCCTTGACGTCACCTCCAGCGTGTGGTAGCTTTACAAGGCAGTTTGGCACGTGTGGTGGAGTTTGGAGGCCTAGAGAGGGCCAACGTTTGTCTTCCAGTGCTGAAATTTGCCCTAAAAAGGGCCAACGTCTCCCTCAAAAAGGCTAGACATCTTGTTTACTGCTCATTTAGGGTTTTTTATAGGCAGTTCAATGTAAAAAACTATGATTTTTAGTTATTAACCTTGTCGACTGTTTTAAATGACCTAATTTTAATTAAAGGTCATTGGATGATATAAATTGAGGATGTTTTCCCTCATTTTGGCATAACACAATCCACTCACACTTGTGAGGTCTGATTTTTTGCGCCCTTCTTGGGTATATTTGTTGCATAAATGAGGCGCACTTGCTATTGGAAGGATATTTTTGGCATTTTATGGCATTTCTCTCAAGGAAGGTTTACAACTAGGGTTTTCTTATGCTTTTCTTCATGACATGTAAGTGAATTTTCTTGCAAAACTTATTAATTGAATGGTTGTAGGTGTAATTTCTTGCATTTTCTTATAATATTGTTGTTTTAAAACCCTAGGTAACAAGCACACAAGTAGGTCATTGTTACATGTCCCCTTAGAAAGAAAGATTTTTAGCCAGTGAAGAAAAGAGATAGAGCCTAGCCTTTGCTACACTTGTCTTGCTTATTCCTTTTGAGCTAGCATTGAAGTTTATAGGTTGAAAGAAGGTGACGTCCTAGGCCTAGGGTATCTACACCTAGGGTTTTCATCTTCTAGGGTTTGAAAGCCTTGTCTTTGTAACACTTTCTCCCTTAGACTTGTTCTTTAGGCTAGCCGTTTTCCCAGGTTGATTTAAAGGAGGAAAGAGCGCGAGGCCTTGCTTAAGCAACACCAGAGTGAGCCTCTTTCCCCTAGGGTTTTGATTCTAGGGCCCTGCCTTTGCAACACCATAGAACCCTACCTTCTAGTCTTTAAGTTATCATCCTTCCAAAACCTTGTGCCCTTTTCTTATTTGACTCCATATACCCTAAGGCACTGATATTTGACTTCCAACGTTGAAGCTTTAGTGTACCAAACTACCTTCAAAACTATAATCTTGAAACCCTAACTAACAGAACTAACCTAATTAGGGCTGACGTCATAGTTGAATATTTCATCTCGACGTAGCAAAAGTTGAATATAAGCAATTAAGTGATGATTTCAAGCATTTATTGAACAAGTTGTTGATTGGACATATTGTTGGCTTAGTCATCTCCTTAGATATTGATGAATTGATGGTCTTTTATCGCTAATTGAAAAAACGTTGCCTTCATTTTATATCTATTGCATTGCTTATTGAATGATATCAGATAGTCATTGAAGTACTAACCCTTTGATTTATAGCCTGCATATATATATATATATATATATATATATATATTGTGTTGTTGTTGTCTTGTTCCGGGTAGGTGTTTTCGATAGGGCATACACTTCATTTATTGGCTGACTAGTCAGACTATCTGACATTGGTGGTAACCTGTGAGGAGGGAACTCTAAAACTTGACTTTATACCTTCTTCCTCTTCAAACCCCATGTTGTCAGGGACATCTCCCCTGGGCTAACCTCCCTAAACAGAAAGAACTTCCCCATCGAGGTGACATTGGGTGGGAAAGGTTCCTGTTACACCAGTTTGGTCTCTATCCTTTAGCCTATGATCTAAACTACAAACTGTGCAATAACAGTTCCCTCCTAGGTATAGGGTGTCAAATTGTGAAGGATATAAACAAGGCTCTGCTTGGTTGAGGATGCAAACTACTAAGGCAAACGGTTTATAATGCAAAGCGAGAACTGGCTATGGGCTCAATACTGCAAGCAAGGGCATGAGATGAAATCACAACTTAACACCAAAAAATGTCCTTTTTTATGTCTTTTAGTCTACTTGGTGTGAAAAAGGGGTAAACTTCTGCCAAGTAGACATCTTTTCAAATCCAATTTACGAGTGTGAAAATGACAAGTTCACTCAGCGATCTTTTCTATTTTTAGTAATGAGTTAGAAAAGAGCTTAACTAAGACTCGTGATCTTTCAAATCCAATTTTAATGAGTGTGAAAGGTACAAATCACTCGGAAATATTTTCTTTTTTTGAACAAGTCGGAAAAGAGCTTTACTCGAACTCGTTAGGGATATTCTAGGAGGCAAGTCACGGAGGAGGCCAAGGCTCCCATGCGGACCTTCTGTGGAATGTCAATATCTTAGGAAGAAATGACACAAGATTGGGAAGACCCAAAGCTATCCAAGTCGAGGAGGACAAAGTGATAACAAAGGTTATCATCTCTGTGATATATCGGATAATGTCTCTTCCTGGAAAAGACATAGGCTGAGGCATTGGGTACCCCACAAGACCATCCCAATCAAAGGGAACCTCATCAATACTTGGAGGGAGAGAACTCAGGAAGAGTAAAAATCTCTCTTGTTCAGAAGGTGAAGTAGTAGAAATGATAAGGACATGGCATAGAAGGTATAGAACCAGAACTAGAAGAGAGGGATCGACTAAAAATCGCATTGGCGTGACTGCTTCCTTAGAATTGTCACTCTCCGAGAGAAGAGTGGGGTCGATCAAATATTTCATCGATACGACCACTTCCTCAACCATTGGTTGAATAGGACACAATAAAACAAGGTCAAGATATGCATCACCCCAAAAAACAGGAGTGTTGTCAGTCGAAGATTGCATCAACACGACCGTTGGTTGTGTTAGCACTCTGTAAATTTGTCCAGTTGAGGATAAAAGACAGAGGTAACTATTTCAACCAGATTTAGAGTTGAGGCACTAGCCTACTCAACTCAGAGAGGGCTCTCTCATGTCACTTGATATTTCTTTGGAAATTGGTGGCTATATTTGGTTTATTTTGGGGGTTTTTATAAAACTTGTTGGCAAAGAAGGGGAGGAACACACAGGGTTATGGAGTCAAAATTTTGAAAGTGAACTAAAACAATGCATCTCCCAATAGAACTCTCCATAGGATAAAGGCTAAACGAGGCGATGAATCTAAGTTATTCTCGAACTTAAATAGGGTGTAGGAAGATAAAGGAAACAAATAACAGCATTAGAGGATTATCAAAATGAATTCTGAATTAGTTAAGAAGACAATCACTCAGTTTAAATTGCTTAAGCCAAGAGCATCAAATGATGAATTATGGGCCTTTAACTCTCCAATTTAAACAGAAGAAAATGCAAATGAAAGACAAGTCACGGAAAATACATACGATGAAAGGAAACAAAGCTCATATCACCACCCTTTAGAATCTTTTCATAGAGACTTCAAAATCTTTTGCATTTATATTCAATTCGGATTCAAAAAATTTACAAAATAGAGTCTGATACAACCAAAAGGTGCTCTTGCACTTCTACCAACATTAATTAATTCAAGTCTCTCAGTACTTATACAATTTGATAAAAAATAACTGAAACTGAAGCGTTTTAGCTTCTGTAATAGTTTCGACTGACAGTTTCGGTATACGAAATGATTTACAATAATTAGCAAAAAACAAAACGTTTCAACATCATGAACAAATTTTATCACTGCCCGATTGCTTCCACACCATTCGTTCCACCCTGTGTTTCTATTGGATCTGCAAACCTGGTGACAGGTGGAGATCACATGTTGGCTCCGGGGACGTTGTACTTTGTCTTACCCAACCACACGAGTTCTTTCCATTGTGAATCAAATGGGATTTCATAATCCATCATCTCTTTAATCAAAATTTCCACGTCAATGCATGTAGCATAGGACATGGTTGGCATGCTGAACTTCATTGTTTTAAACTTGTTTAAAATTTCAAAATCTATAGCTAAATATTCTACCAGACTAGGGCCTTTCAGAATTTCTTCCATATCTTCAAGTTTAGAATGGTCCATTCTACATTGCATTAGGAGAGTGTGATAGTCTTCTTGATTGTATAATGAGCCTTTACCATCCCAAAATGATGGGATACCTTTAGCAAACAATTGTTCAAAGGTGTCTTTAAACTCCTGTATGTTGTGCTCCATTTGCACAGCTTTGTTCTGGACCGATCTGAGTAAGTTGTGCTTGGCAATGATTCTCCAGACTAAAATGATTAATGCAGTCCTGTCTTTCACATCGATGGTTTGAAGGTCGGCAGTTGGTACAACATTCAGTAAGTCGATGGAATTTTTGGCCCATTCTGAGGGCTTCTTTGCTAACACTTCATTTACAACAGTGTATCGGTTTTGAGCTGTAATAACCATGGTATCTTTGTTGTTGATAAAATTCAGATAACTTATGTACTTAGCAACCTCCGCAACAATCGCATCCTATATTACATGTTTGGCTCCCTGAAGTAGCTTTTTTCCCTTCAATCTGGTTTTTAGCTTGCTCACTCTTTCCTTCAGGTCTTGGTTCTCTCTGTGGATTTGAGCCATTTTCTCATCCTTCACTTTCATCTCCTATTTCAACTTTTCTATGTTCTCTTTGAGACTCTTGATCTCACCTGTTTTCAAGCTCACCTGGGACATAGCCTGGACTAATCCCTCAGCACTAGATCCAGCCTCTATATTAGCAGGCACAATAATTTCCATGTTTGATGTCGTTGCTTGCATTTGTGACCTATCATCTTTCTCTTTCACCAATTGCAGTACTTTAGCCTTGTAGTCTAGTGCCTCTTGTCTGAAGTTTTCCTTCTCCTTCTCCAAAGCGGTCAATTATGTTGTCTGCGGATGGTCTATAGGTGACATATTACACTTTTTCTTCAGGCTTTGGATCATTTTGTCCTCTTCGTCTAGAGAAGCTTTCATCCCCTGTGGACCTTCAGACTCTAACCTTTTTACCTGCATCATCCATGCTTTACTGGATGCCTTCTTTTTCTTCCTCTTCCAAGTCAATTACTGGAGAGGGTGATGTGGCTCTCATTTTCTTGAGAGTGTCTTGTTGGCTACTAGCCCCTAGGGATTTTGAATTGCTTCTCTTATTGTAGACGCTCACCTTAGGAGCTTTGATAATCAACCTAGGAGAAGGTTTTTGTGTTGGGCTCTACTGGGACGTAGACTTTATTTCTTTTGTTTGATCATGCTGCATGGTGACCTCCATCTTTGCACAGGTCTCTAGATTGGCCAACTTATAGAATCCTTCATCTTGCTCGTGTTCATAGGGACCTTTCTTACTCGCAAATCTCCTCTTTGATATGATCTAATGCAGATCATATCTTATTTGTTGCAACTGTGTGAAACCAAATTCATTGAGCTTGTATTGAATCTAGAGCAAACATGATTTATTATTCACCACAAAGGGGCCCACCGCGAATGGAAATTTCAGATTAGAAGCCTTGTGTGCTATCAGGAAATGTTCAGTCTTCGAGATAATCCTTTGTCTTATAAAATCCAAAGCAAAGACCCTAGGAGTCAGAAAAACTGGTAACAGGTGAGGTCCTTCATGGTATCCATATGCCCAAATCACAATGGATTGTGTGAACAACACCCAATCTCCTACCATGTTCTCTAGATTTGGCTGTAATGAGTTCTTCATTTCTTCTAGAACCCTCAATAGATCTGAACCAAAAATAAGATTGTAAACCTTAGACATAATCTTGTTGATGAATATGAGCATGGTGATCCATTTACACTTGGTCTAAATAAATGTAGTCTCAGGAAACTCAGTTTTGTTGGATTCCAGAAACATTCTCAGCAAGTGAGAGTAGTATCTGAAATGTCTTAATGAGTTGAAGTTAACCAGTTGTTGATGTATATTCTCTACAATAAATTCGTCAAAACTTACACAAACTAACTGAACAGACAAAAAAGAAACCAACAGGAACCCTAACATGACCTCTACCACAAAATTTTCATTGTCTAACACTAAGATTTGACTCAGCAGAGAACAAACCCACTAGACTTCGACGATCATGATGCTTACACTAGCAAGTAATGATAGATTGTTTGAATGATGTTCAGGCTTGACTATGGTCTGCAAAAATAAGGGTTTAACTTTCGAAGGGCATTCTCTATAAATCATGATCATCCTCTGTTCCTCGAAGGGCTATGACACTTTGGGGGAGGCATCTGGTGTATTGAGAGTGTGCTGGAGTGATGGACCGTCTACTTTACACAGAACTTCTGACCCTAACTTGTTTAAAATGACTCTTTCTCCCTAAGAATATCACTCTGCACACCAGCTTACAAATTTGGGGAATGGAAAGACTGTTTCTATGACGTAAGGGATGATGGAGGCTTGAACCGCTTTAAGAAAGGGTATGCGGGTTCCAGCGTTGTTCAACAAATTCTATTTAGACACAGAAACAGGTGAGACTGTTGTCTCTATGTTGAAAATGTCAAAATATATGTCAATTAGGGCTTCCTCCCTGGAGGAGATATCTTGTTCACTCATGGATAAAACAATAGGATTGGCAGCCATGGTGAAGAATACCTGATAAGCGGTGAAAAAACTGGTCTGGTTCGGTTCTAAACTTTGAGATTTGAATGGAAGCTTTGTGCCAAATTTTTGAACATTTGAACGCTTCAAATTGTCATAGAATAATGTCGAGGGTTCCTCCTTTTATAGGTATCTATTGACATCGGGAGTTGGAGAAAACGGTTTTGGCTGGACTGCTTTTCACCTCGATGTGCCTCTGAGGGCACCAGGCATCCATGATTTAAACCACGTCATTTTTCCCCAGTCCACCCTCCATCGATTAATCCTTGTGTAGCTCACATCTCCAATATGCACATTAGCCATTGATTTGGGGGGATTTATGATCTACGGTCCACAATTACCCAACAACTTTGGCATCAGGGGTTGAAAAAAGTGGTTTTAATCAGACAACTTTTTCCCCCGATGTACCTCTACGGGTGCCACGCGTCCCATGATGAAACCGCGACGGTTTTCCTCGGCCTGTCATCGAGTGTTTAATCTTCGCACTAGTTAAATCTATGATATGCGCCTCAGTCGTTGATCCAGGCCACTTTCAGGATCGACGGTCCGTCGAGTCCTACTCTTCGCATTTCTGCTATTTTGTTCATAGGTCACCATATATAGCTGGGTCCTCTAATTCATCATATCTCTGTTGTGGTATAAACCTTTAGCAAAATGTGGGAGCTCGGATACCATCTGGAAATTATATGGTGATAACATTGGCTCCAATTGGGAATGTTATCCTCCCTGCGAGGTAGCAAAGAACTATAGACTAAGTGCCTACCCATTGGGTTGTAATATTGTGTGATCTGAACCTGTTTACCTTTAGTCAAAAACTCCAAACCTACTCAGCACATCTCAGGGCCTTCACCTCATGCTTCAACCATGTAGTTTTTATTTCGACTTTCGTACGTAAAGAAAACAAAACACAAAGTGGCTATGTACAATCAATGGCAAGTGATGATTTTTTCAAATGACGTAATGCTTGAGGAACCTACCATTCATAGGCCCTCGTCCAGTGATTTGTCCATTACTTTCTTCCAACAAATAAGCATTTTTTCCACGATAAGCCGCGATTTTGAACGAGCCTAACCACAGGTTATCAAATTTTCCATGTTTCCCTTTATCTTCATTTATGACATCCCATATTAGCACCCAATCTCCTAGTTCAAAGTCGTCTGCCTTGGTATGTCTATTAAAAGCTTCTTTGATCTTGTCTTGTCGTAGTTGACCATTATCGAAGGCCTTTTCGTTGATCTATTGTACATTGATGAGCTCGTCCTCTCTTCTTGGGTTGGCATTCGCTTCTGCTCCTTGTTCCTGCAACAACCTCATTACTGGCAAACCCAATGCAGTGGGGAAGATAGCCTCTGTGCCATAAACGATTTGGAAGGGAGATGTAGCAATAGATCTCATTGGAGATATCCTGTTAGCCCACAATGCATGAATGAGATTTTTGTGCCACGCCTTTTTATTCTCCTGTAGAAGTTTTTTTATGATTCTGACCAAAATTTTGTTCGAAGACTTGGCCAATCCATTTCCTTGCGGGTAGTATGATGTAGAATGGCCCAGTGTAATGTTGTAATCACTGCATAATTTCTCTAACTTTTTAGACTTGAAGGTCGTTGCATTGTCTATTATAATCTTGACCAGGCATCTGAATCTGGACAAGATATTGTCTTCTATGAAACGAATGATAGCATCATATGTAGCTTGTTTGGTGGGCACAACTTCAATCCACTTAGTAAAATAATCTGTTGCAGTCAGGATCCATTTGTGTTGAGCCGAGGACTGTGGATGTATCTCCCCTATAAAATCAAGGCCCCATTGTCTGAAAGAGGCTTCTACTGAAATGGGATTTAACAGCAGGGAAAACAATTTTCCTTTCCCATCGAAGATTTGGCATTCATGGCATTTTGAAACCTCTTTGTATACATCAGAAAAAATGTCTGGCCAATAAAATCCGACCCTCAGTATTTTTTGTACGGTTGTCTTCTAATAATGATGACCTCCACAGTTGCCTTTATGGAACTCCCTGATGGTTTTTTCTGCTTCTTCTTCTATTAGACAACTTAGTAAAATTCCTCCTAGTTCCTTCCAATACAATAATTCATTCACTATACAAAATTTTTCCACCTTTAGCTTCAAGAATCTAGCCTTTGTCTTACTATATTCAGGAGGAGCCTGCAGATTTTTTAACACAAAGATAACGTCTGCATACCATGTAGAGTTAAGAAATTTCTGAGATATTTGTAGAGTTGCCCTTTCCTCCTCCGCTGTATCCTCTAACATATCTGTAGTGAAGTTTATCCCCAAGAGTTCACAGTTTGTGTGAGACATATATCTAGCAAGTCCCTGCCCTTTGATTAATTTTGTGGGCTTGATTTCAAGATCATATTATAATAGTATTGCAATCCATTTTCCCCTCTTTCCTTCAGGATCGGGTTGTGTTAAGATGTCTTTTACTAAGCTACTGGGGACATAAGTAGTAGTATGTGAATGTAGAATATAAACCTTGAATTATGGCTTACCTTTACCAATCACTAAGTCTAAATTGCCACCTATATTTTTATTATTCATTTAGGATATTAGTAATATATCCTCAAGTGATGACTAATGATTTAGTTAAGATTGCCTAGCCTAGTCATCATGTATGATTTTAGGATCTAGAGAAAATCTCTCTATGAGGTGGCATCACCCATTGTACTATAAATATGTAATATTGGAGTGAATACAATTGAGTGTTGGCTAGTGAACCTTTTCCACCATGTTGTTATTTTTGTCTATATTTTATCAATTGGTATCAGAGCTTCTTAGTTCTTAAGGACCCAATAGTGTTGATATTCATGGTATTTTTCCATGGAGAGGTGAAGTGCAACAAGAAAATCTAGCCAAAGAGGAGTGATATGCCAATCAATCATATCCAAATCAGTCTCAATCATAACAAGTAATCTTCGAGGTATCATAGCAATGTACTCGATTTATAATAAAAAAAGGAAAAAGAAGCGTAAATTTGATTTATGAAATAGGGTCTTTCATATCGATGCTATATTTTATCATCGTATATTTAAAGGAATTCCTGAAGATTTCATTGCTAATTTGACATGCGATAAAGATCTATCTTGAAAAATCTTCAATGATTCATATGTATTTCAATTCAAAATTAGATCTTGTGAAAGTTTGTTCTCAAGAGATTGATATAATAATGAGATTTTCCAGTTTATGAATGAGGAAAGTTAGAGTGTGCCACAAGTTTTCTTCAGATAAATTCACACCAGACATTGATACGTACTCTCTCATGCCCACCAATCCACATCTGCGCTCTGTTTTACAATCTGTCTCATACGACTTCCATGTGTACTTGAAAAGAATAAACAATCTGTGTACTTTTTTAATGGATCGGTTTATGAAGCTTTGGATCATGTCGAAAGTGCTCTGTCTTAGCCACTAATTCACAGAGGATGAAGAAGGTGGAACTGTGACCTCCACAAATCAGCTTATTTGAAGACTTTTGCACATCCTGAATATCACAAATCTTCCCACGAAGGTTTACTCTCTTCTATTTTTTTGAACAAATATGAAAATGAAAATCATGATCTGGGATCGCTGCTGGTAAACCCTGGGAAGCTGTGGTGGCTACCGGAAAACCGCTTACTGCTTGCTGCCATGCTATATCCACTCTGGGACGATAGCTTCATAGGCCTGCTTGATTTCCGGGAGAGAAAAGTCGTCTGGTACTAGACGGATTCAGAGGTTTCCTGGATTGTCAGGGACAACAAGGTGGTTTTGGATGCAGTTTCTATGGAGATTTCATCGCAATATTTGGATGCAACGAACACGCAACCTTCTGAACTAGTGCATGTGACTTGCGGACTGTATTTTTTCTTTGTTTGGTGCGATTTCTATAGTATTTATGATCAATGGCGATGGCTCAACAGAAAATGTATTTCCAATATATTCTCTATTTGCAAAAGAAATCTCTCGTGAACTTTTACACACCGAATATATACAAGTGGTCATAATTGTCCAAGTTTCCAAAGACGATGTTGTGTGCTGCCAGAGATGTGAGATCTGGTGAAATAAGTTTGTGGAGAGAGTGTATGCGGTTGGATCCGAGACACCAAAGTGCAGATACTTCGATCAAATGCAAGTAAAATTAGAGTAAACCCTGGAACCACTGGTGCCGAGTACATTCATTACTTAGTGAAAGATAATAGGACGCTGCCAGGGTGCTGTCATTTCTCTGAATTCTGGAGAGTTTTTTGTTGGTTTCCCTTTCTCGTTGTTGTTTGCTGGACTAATTTTCTAGGCAGAGGAAATTGAGGTCGAAAAGGTTTGTTTTCAGCTATCATCGGATTTAGCGTGCTAACCGCTATTGGCGTTCCAACCCTCTGTTGATTTGAACATCGGAGATACTCTCCAATAGCAGGGTTACTTCTTTCGACGGATCCCTGCCTTGATCGAATGCTATGCTATTGTTTTGGTCATGGAGATGAAAACGTGAATGCCAAGATTAAAACATGAATTTGGTCATTTTCCTGGCACCAACATAAAGAGGACCTGCAAATTAAAAAAAAAAAGACCCCTCTCCAGTGAAAACCGAGGGTTTTGCAAACGTTTTTCAACCTCTGCATAACAACTCAAATGATTGTATAGGCTCTCTTGTCCAGCAAAAACATTCATCGATATGCACTTTATAGGTGTATCGCAATCCATCTCAATGTATTGGCAAATAAATTTGACTTCTGCAAACGTTTTTCGGTCCCTGGCAAAGAAATTCTACCTATGCCAAATTGAATCAGGCTTTGGAAAATGAATTCAAAGATTCAAAGATTTGTAGCGCTACCATCTCTAACATTTCCTTGATCGATTTCTACTCGATTGCTTATGAGCGCTGGAGCAAGGGACACGCTAGTCTAAGCACGCAATTATCTAGCATAGGATCCTCAACAAATATTGAAAGGCCTGTGATCATCCTCCTCGTGAACAAATCAGTTCCTTGATTTTCTCAACAAACAAATATTTGGGTAGTTTCAAAGTTTTGTCAGGTGCATCGTGACACCAAAGTTTTCATTAAACTCCATCTGGGTACCAAAAGAGAGTTGGAAGTGTTGCAATACA
>JZKD02S0567467.1:710658-731401 GCA_000966675.3 Picea glauca | reverse complement strand
GACTTGTGTCCAGTCTTACTGCATGTGAAGCATGTTATCACTCCACCTCTTCCTCTTCCTCTACCTTTGGTATGAGGAAAAATGTTTGCGTCAGCATACTGACCTTTTTTTTCGGTATGTTGCCCTCTCTGTTCAGCATATTTCCCTCGATGTGATATTCCACCTCTTTCAGTTCGAGTCTGAGGTTTCTTCCAGTCCTCCTTGGGTTTCTGATTTTTATCCTAGGCAACTGATTTGCCTTTGGGATGACTCCTACCTCACCCTCTTTGACCTTGGTTTCGGCTCAGCTTCTCTTACACCTTTAGAGCCATTTGATAAGCATATTCCACCGTTCGGATGGTTATCATGCTCATCTCATCCGAAATGCCATAGCTCAGGCCATTCATGTACCTGGCGACTTTTTCATCATCGCTCTCCTGGTGACCTTCCCTGATGTTCAGCCTATAGAATTCTTCAGTGTATTCCTTCACTGTCATCAGCTTCTGTCTCAAGTTTTGCATTCTTCGAAACATAGTAATCTGGTAGTCTCTAGGAATGAATTTTTCCTTCATCTTCGTGATCATCCTATCCCAACTCTTGATCTTTTGCTTGCCTTTGCAGCGTCTGTCAGCTTGTAGTTCATCCCACCACAATGTTGCATGTCCCTTTAATATCATAACAACATGTTTGACCTTCTTGTCCTCTTCGAAATCTTCATAGTCAAAATATGTGTCTAGAGCCCTAATCCAGTCTAGAAGCTCCTCTGCATCTAGATTTCCCTCATAAACTAGAATGTCCATTTTCTCTCTTGCACCCATTCTTGCAATAGCCCTAATCAGGCATTCGTTTTCTGCATCTTCAGCTGCAACTTCTTCCCCTTCATGTCCAACTTCATTGTCACTTTCAGAATCACTAAGATCCCCAGCACCGACTGTACGCCTCTGTGCTGTCTCCATGTCTTCAAGTCTGGCATGTAGGTCACGCATCTCTCTCTCCATGGCTGGATTAGACATCTGCCTACCCCTTCTTCTCAGCATTTCCCTATCCTCTAGCGGATCGGGTGTTTACCTGTCCCTTCTCCTCGATGGCATGGTGAATTTTCCTTTTCCCTGCTACAGAAAGAAAAGAAACCTTTCTGTGCTCTAATACCAAACAATGTACATCTGCCCTCCCAACCCGTAGGTCAAAAGTCCACGTACACATGATCTTTTCTCTTCCACTGGCCAGAAGAGCTCCCGGCAATGGCTCTCATATTTCCCTTTCGGGAAATCTGTACCCATAGAAAAACCTTGTGGAATCTCCCTTCGCGCTTCGGGAGATCAGACTTTGCGATTCCGCAAATCCTGTGGTCAAGCGTCTTGTCTCTCAGACTCCCGAAACCCAAAATTATGACACTTGGCCTTTTCTCTCTCTATATCACCTTTCTCCTTATCATGATTTAAGGAGTTGCGATGTCAAGCAACTCGTCCCCTCAACTCCCAAAACCTGAATTACCGAAACTTCGATGCGCTTGCAAGGTTGATGTTTCATTCCATCGAGATTTCGGACTTCGCAATTTTGCGAATCCTGATGCAAAGATTTCGGGAATTCACCCCACGAAAGCTCGAAATGGTCAACAGAATTGACTCCCTTATCGAGAGTGTGCCACCAGTCCACCCTGTTAATTCCTATGGCCCGCACGATCCTTTCGGCCCTCGGAACTTCATGCTTCGTGATTTCGTGAGTCCTGGTGCAAAGACTTCGGGACTTCAACTCACGAAACCTAGAAATAGAAATCCATGGGTAAATCCAACGGACCTGGTTGGCTTGAATCTACGGTTTTGCCTCTCCTGAGCTTGAACCTCTCGAAAGAACTTGCCGTAACTCCCCTGCTCCTCCATGAGATCTGACAACTCATGGGACTTCGCGAATTCTCCACAGAGAATTCTGACCGTCTGTCTCTTCCCTTCACAAGGACTTCTGCGACTTTTTACCAAGTGTTTTTCCCATGGTACTTAACTGCCTGCAACACAAATTTGCGATGCCCTCTCACTATTCCAATGCACAGACTTCCTGTGCTTCCTTCAATGACTGTGGAGACTCTATCCCTTTTGAGATTTCTCAAACCTTGAGTCTTGAAGAAGACTCCTGCATGCACTCCTTCTAGCAAATTCCTTAATTACTCCAAGGAATTTAAGTCCTTCGACTCTGCACACTCCCTGCAGCAGCAGTCTCTCAATACTTCACTCAGGTTACAAAACCTGAAACTCTACTCTGCCTGCGCACTCCTTGCACGGCTCCTGTTCTTAGCTTGCACTTCTGTGAAAATGAGAACAATCGTTATCTCTCCTGAGCTTTCAGAGACAAACCTCTGTCTCCTTTGTCAACGCACTCCTTACAGACAACTCAACTGCACTCCTTGCAGGAACTCTTGCTCAGATAGAGAAACAATTGAAACTCATTTCTTACTCTTCCTCTCCGATTTCAAACATTCAACAAGAAATCATTCATACATAGCATAAAAGCAATTGCATGACAGAAAGAATAAAACATTCATGAGAATAACATTCAAAAATGCATCCACAGAGAATATTTGAACACCATGAGTCTGAATCAAAGCCTTTTTGTATTAATCCAGAACTTCTATACATGGAATTCTTCTACACATCTCTCTGCTTCTTCTCTTCTATGCTCTATGCTCTCAATTGTCATCCTCTCTTATATGTTATAGTTACACAATGAAGGTGTCTATATCCTGTTTCTCTCTTTCATTCTAAACTTTCTAATCCACGCATTAAATTCTATCTACTTGTATTAACTATCATAAATGCCTTCTACCTACTAAGGATGAGAGCGGATCACTCAAGGTCCATATACACTTTATAAGTTTGCCTCCACTTGATGACTTCATTAATGTTTCAAGACATTTTCAAAATTTGCATTGGGCACTTTTCCAACTATATTTTATCTCCGTGCTGGCTCGCTTGAGATGCTCCTGCATCACACATCCAAGGTCTCTATGTCAGACCTCTCCACATAGCAGAAGCAAGTAGACAATGTCATGGAAGAATACTTGAATATCTTCTCCTCACCTACCAGAGTACCTTTGCATTGTCAGGTCAAGCACCTCGTCGATCTGACCTCTAGTGCACCACTTCCCAATGGGATAGTCTATCATCACTCTCTGTTAGAGAATGAGGAGATCAAGCGATAGATCCAAGAGTTTCTCCACAAGGGGCACATCCATCCCAACTCATCACCTTGCGAGAGCCCAATCATGCTGGTACAGAAGAAAGATGGAACTTGGCGACTCTGCATTGATTACTGAGCTCTGAATAAAATCACAGTCAGAAACCACTACCCAATTCCCCGAATCGATGACCTCCTTGATCAACTCACTAGGGCCAAATACTTTAGTAAGATTTCTCTGAAGTCTGGCTACCACCAGGTCTCGATAGAATAGACAGATGTATGGAAGACTGCCTTCAAGTCAAAGGAACACCTTTTTGAATGGTTGGTCGTGCCCTTTGGTTTGACAAATGTGCCAACCATTTTCATGAGGTTGATGGATGATATCCTGTGACCATTCACCAATAATTTTGTAGTGGTGTATCTTGATGACATTCTCATTTACATCAAGACTTGGGCCGAACACTTGCAGTGTATTTAGCAGGTTCTGCACACCTTGCGACAGCACAAGCTATACGCCAACTTGGAAAAATGCTCCTTCAGCATGGACAGGGTCCATTACCTGGGCTACATCATTGATCAGCATGGCGTACATGTGGATACAACCAAGATCCAAGTCATCAGTGACTAGCCAGCCCCAACCACACTCACCGAGCTTCAGAGCTTCTTGGGCCTTACCAATTTTTACTTCAGGTTAGTGTTGGGATTTTCCCATATTGCATGGACCCTCAACCAAATAACCAGGGGTGGTGGTAAGGAAAAATTTGCATGGGGGCGGTCCCAACAAAAAGTGTTCGATGATTTGAAGCAGCGCTTGTGCTCATCCACAATACTTTCACTCCCAGACCTATAGCAGCCCTTTGATATCGAGACATATGCTTTCGAATATGTTGTGGGTGTTGTTCTCACTCAGCACGGCCACCCCATGGCCTATCATAGTGAGACACTATCAGATGTTGTCCGTAAGTACCCTACTTACGACAAATAAATGTACTCCATTGTGCAAGCCTGCCACCAGTGGAGACACTAGATTATTGGGAAGGAGACAGTCATCCACATTGATCATAAGCCATTTAAGTTCATGCATACACAAGGAAAATTGTGGAACGACTGCCATCAAAAGTGGTCCACATACTTGCAACAATTCCACCTCAACATCAAGTACAAAACAGGAAGCACCAATCACATCATTGATTGCCTCAACAGATTGTCAGTCACGACACTCACAACGATACTATACTCTTGCGTCCATGAGACCTATGGATGGCCCTAACTCTATGAGACAGACCCGGACTTTTCCACCACCTACCAAATGTTGGGGGAAAAAGCATTTGTCCATAATTTCCATATTCAGGATGGGTTGTTGTGTCATCTAGGCCATATCTGTGTTCCATCAAGCGAGTGAGAGAAGCTGATTTGGGAAGCCCACTATAGTCGGGTGGTAGGCCATTTATGTGTCGAAAAGACAGTGGTGATGCTATAGAAACATTTCTACTGGCCAAAACTTTGACAGGAGGTCAACAAGTATATCAGGTCCTGCATTGCCTGCATGATTACCAAACCTACCAATAAGAAATAGGGCCTATACACCCCTCTTCCTACTCATGACAGGCCATGGGAATCCATCTCAATGGACTATATGTCGACCCTCCCATCCACCAAGCGAGGAAATGACTATGTTTTTTTGGTTGTTGATCACTTTTCTAAGATGGCAATTTTGGTTTCCTACAAGAAGAACATCACAATAGAAGCCACTGCCAAGCTCTTCTTCGAACGAGTCTAGGTACATTTTGGAATCCCACAAACAATTGTCTCAGATTGGGACAGTCTATTTCTCAACACATTCTAGTCGAGCCTCTGGTCACTGCTGGACACCAAGCTCACCAAATCCACGGCCTTCCACCCTCAGACAGATGGCCAAACTGAGGTCGTAAATCGAATGATTGTGCATATCCTTCGCATGTATAATTCACATCACCCTCGCACATGGGATGAGAGTCTTCCCTATGTCCATCATAGCTACAACCGAGCCATGCATAGCTCAACCAGGCACAACCTCTTTCAGGTGGGGTTGGGATTCCAACCTTTGAGTCCCATAGATGTTGCACTTCCCCTTGCAATCACCTTGACCGACTCATATCATACTCCAACTGAAGCTGACAAAGACAACTGGTTCATTGAATGAATCCATCACATCTACCAACAGGTTCAAGATATTCTACAGAAGTCCAATTACAAGTATAAACAATGCCATAATCAACATCGGGTACCACATAAGTTTCAGGTGGGTGACAAAGTTTGGTTGCACTTGTAGAAAGAATGCCTTACAGGACCCCATCGAAAGCTTCGCCCACTCCATTATGGGTCATACACCATCACCAAGGTCATGGGGGATAATTCTTTTGAACTCAACATTCCTCCTTTCCTTGGCCTGCACCCAGTTTTCAATGTGGATCTCCTTCGCCCTTATTTCCCACCATTATTGCACACCTCAAAAGTAGTAGAAAAGATGACACCAACTGACCTCAACCCCGAATGCATACAACAGGCATCTAATGATCATATTGTGGACACACAAATCAAGGGCACTTGATAGCAAAGGATCCAACTTTATCGAGTCGTCAAAGTAGGGTAGCTCCTACACCAAGGCAAGTGGCTCACCCGGGGCCAAATTCAGCAGAAATTTCCTCATATGATGGGGGACCTCAACGCAATGGAGAACATTTATTCCTAAGGAGGGAGGATTGATCCAGGTGGATATCGGTGGCCACCCACCTTTTCCAACTGGCTCAAAACAATTTTCTGGCAATTTTGGAAATTTACTATTTTTAGCAGTTTTTAACTTTTGGGGCCATTTTGAGGCCCTAAACAATTTTTTTTTGGGAAAACAGGTTTGCAGTCGTTGGTGGCCGAAGTGAAATCCTTTGAATCAAATGCGGATTCTGACTCTGAGCCAGAACTAAAAAGGGGAAGACGAATCATTAACGCGAAACCTAGTGCCACCGTTGCTACCACCAAGCTCCAGCCTGGTGAACTAGATGAGCCACAAGAAGGAGAGCGCCTATTCCATTCATAGATATGGGTAAAAGGAACCCTGCTACACTTCATCATTGATAGTGGTATAAAGAAGAACCTCATCTCAGTAGAGGTCGTCAAGTAGTTGGCCCTGCCGACAAAGCCGCACCCACAACCCTACACCATTGGATGGCTCTGCCAAGGAAGCGATCTCCACATCAGCCAACAATGTCGACTATCATACGGCATCAAGCCCTTCAAAGAAAAGGTATTGTGTGATGTTTCTCCTCTCAAATTTTGTGATGTTCTTTTGGGCCAACCTTATTTATGGAAATGTCATGATGTATATGAGTCTAGGCCTCGTAGTTTTATTATTACTTTGAACAGGAAATTTTACAAGATACACGAGGCAGTCCCACCCAGTGCTATTTCCTTGATCTATGCTACGAAATGAAGGAAGGTCATCTCTCAGATGGGGAAGTTTGTCTTCTTTGTGATTCACTCTCAAAATAAGCAAAATATCATAGCCACATCCAAGGTCTCTACGGTTGACCTCTCCACACTGCAGAAGCAAGTAGACAAGGTCATGGAAGAATACTCGGATATTTCCTCCTCACCTATCAGGGTACCTCTGCACTGCCAGGTCAAGCACCCCATCGATCTGACCCCCGACGCACCTCTTCCCAATGGGTCAGTCTATCGCCACTCTATGTTAGAGAATGAGGATATCAAGCAGCAAATCCAAGAGCTACTCCACAAGGGGCACATCCATCCCATCTCATCACCTTGCAGGAGCCCAATCGTGTTGGTACAGAAGAAATATGGAACCTGGTGACTCTGCATTGATAACCAGGCTCTAAATAAAATCACAGACAGAAACTGGTACCTGATTCCCCAAATCGATGACCTCCTTGATCAACTCACGGGGGTCAAATACTTCAGTAAGATTGATCTGAATTCTAGCTACCACCAAGTCCCGATAGAACAAACAGATGTATGGAAGACCGCCTTCAAGTCAAAGGAAGGCCAATTTTTTGAATGGTTGTTCATGCCCTTTGGTTTGACAAATGCACTAGCCACTTTCATGAGGTTGATGGATGATATCCTGCGACCATTCACCAATAATTTTGTAGTGGTGTATCTTGATTACATTCTCATTTACATCAAGACTTGGGCTGAACACTTGCATCATATTCAACAAGTTCTGCACACCCTACGACAGTGCAAACTATATGCCAACTTGGAAAAATTCTCCTTCAGCATGGACAGGGTCCATTACCTGGGCTACATTGTTGATCAGCATGGTGTACATGTGGATCCAGCCAAGATCCAAGTCATCCGTGACTAGCTAGCCCCAACCACACTCACTGAGCTTCGGATCTTCTTGGGCCTTGCTAATTTCTACCGCAAGTTCGTCTTAGGATTCTCCCATATTGCATGGGCCCTTAGCCAAATAACCAGGGGTGGTGGTAAGGCAAAATTTGCATGGGGGCAGTCCCAACAACAAGCATTCGATGATTTGAAGCAGATCTTGTGCTCATCCCCAATACTTTCACTCCAGACCTGCAACAGCCCTTTGATATCGAGATAGATGCTTCTGACTATGCTGTGGGTGTCAATCTCACTGAGTACGACCACACCATGGCCTATCATAGTGAGACACTATCAGAAGTTGTCCATAAGTACCCTACTTACGTCAAATAAATGTACTCCATTGTGCAAGCCTGCCGCCAGTGGAGACACTACATTCTTGGGAAGGAGATAGTCATCCACATTGATCATAAGCCATTTCATTTCATGCAGACATAAGGAAAATTGCAGAATGACCACAATCAAAAGTGGTCCACATACTTGCAACAATTCCACCTCAACATCAAGTATAAAATAGGAAGCACCAATCGTGTCGTTGATTGCCTCAGTAGACCACCAGTCGCGACACTCACCACGGTGCTACACTGTTGCGGCCATGAGACCTCTAGATGGCCCCAACTCTACGAGACAGATCTGGACTTCGCCACCACCTACCAAATGGTGGGGGGAAAAGCAGTTGTCGATAATTTCCATATTCAATATGGGTTGTTGTGTCGTCTGGGCCATATCTGTGTTCCATCAAGCGAGCGAGCGAAGATGATCTGGGAATCCCACTACAGTTAGGTGGTAGGACACTTTGGCATCAAAAAGACAGTGGTGATGCTACTGAAACATTTCTACTGGCCGAAACTTTGACAAGAGGTCAGCAAGTATATTAGGCCCTGCACTACCTACGCGATTGCCAAACCGACCACTAAGAAATAGGGCATGTACACCCCTCTTCCTACTCCTGACAGGTCATGGGAATCCATCTCAATGGACTACATGTTGGACCTCCCATCCACCAAGTGAGGAAACGACTGTGTTTTTGTGGTTGTTGATTTCTTTTCTAAGATGGTGATTTTGGTTTCCTGCAAGAAGAACATCACAGCAGAGGCCACTGCTAAGCTCTTCTTTCAATGAGTCTGGGTACATTTTGGAATCCCACAAAACATTGTCTCAGATTGGGATAATCGATTTCTCAGCACATTATGGTCGAGCCTCTGGTCACTGCTGGACACCAAGCTCACCAAATCCACGGCCTTCCACCCTCAGAAAGATGGCCAAACCGAGGTCATAAATTGAATGAATGTCCATATCCTTCGCATGTACAATTCACAACATCCTCACACATGGGATGATATTCTTCCCTATGTCCAACATAGCTACAACCAAGACCTGCATAGCTCAACCAACCACAACCCCTTTCAGGTGGGGTTGGGATTCCAACCATTGGGTCCAATAGATGTTGCACTTCCCCTTGCGGTCACCTCGAATGAATCATCTCCTTCTCCAACTGAAGCTGACAAAGCCACCTGGTTCATTTAATGGATCCAACACATCTGCCAACAGGTTTAGGATATCCTACAAAAGTACAATGACAAGTACAAACAACGCCATGATCAACATCGGGTACCACATAAGTTTCAGGTGGGCAACAAAGTTTGGTTGCACTTGCAGAAAGAATGCCTTACAGGCCCCCATCGCACGCTTCGCCAACCCCATTATGGGTCGTAAACCATCGCCACAGCCATGGGGGATAATTCTTTTTATCTCAACATTCCTCCTTTCCTTGGCCTGCAACCAGTGTTCAACATTGATCTCCTTCACCCTTATTTCCCACCATTATTGGACACCTCAGAAGTAGCATAACATCTCACACCAACTAAGCTCAACCCCAATTGCATACAACAGGCATCCAATGATTATATTGTGGACACACATATCAAGGGCACTCAACAACAAAGGATCCAACTTTATCAATTCGTCAAACCAGGGCAGCTCCTGCACCAAGGCAAGTGGCTCACCCGGGGCCAAATTCAGCAAAACTTTCCTCATCTGATGGGGGACCTCAACACAATGGAGACCATTTCTTCCTAAGGAGGGAGGATTGATCCAGGTGGATATCGGTGGCCACCCACCTTTTCCAACTGGCTCAAAACAGTTTTCTAGCAATTTTGGAAATTTACTATTTTTAGCAGTTTTTAACTTCCAGGGCCATTTTGAGGCCCTAAACGATGTTTTCTTGAGAAAATAGGTTTGCAATTTTTTAGATTGTTCTATATTGCACCTAAAATTAATCTCCTCGATGATACCTTTCCAACAGGCTATCATACGCCTAAAACGGAGATCGTATGCAAAGGTTATGAGCCCGATGCGACCGAGAAGTTGATGTACTAACTTACCCAAATGTGGCCCACATGACTTTTGGCGCTTCATCTCCTAGGGTTAGGTTTTTGGATGTCTAGTGTTTTTGACATTCCTGCTTATTGTAAAAATTCCTTCATAGCCTCATTGTAATCATCTTCTTGCTAATGAGCACAATCGTCACATCTCTTCTCAGAGATAAGATGCCACCATTCCAGCAAGCTTGTTTCCGTTGTATTTTACAGTTTCAGCTTATTTCGTTATTGAATAGAAAACCAATTTTACTGTATCTCTGATATTTTATGTTAAGAACTTGTTAATAATCTGTAGTCATTTTGTTGTTCTCATAAAATATGGATCAGTGGTATCAGAGTAGTCTGCTCCTTGTCATCTTAATGCATGTCCCCAACTAAGTCGGAGTACAAAGAGTTGGGTCTCGAGCTTGTTTCTCTTGACGACAAAATCTCTCGCATGCCCAAGAAACCTCTCATGGCAGGAGAAAATAAATATGACAGGACAGGATATCCTTTCAAACTACTGATTGAGGAAGCCCTCATGCAACAAAGGAACAAGATGATGGATAGTTTCGCACAAATCCTTCGGCGGCTACCAACAAGCGATGCATCTTCTTCGAGCGGAGGCGTCGCCCCCTTCAAGGTACAAATAAACTTCGATATTCCTATATTTGAAGGTTAGATAGATACATATGCTGTAGAAAAATGGTTGAATCTACTTGAAGGGTATTTTTCTGTCCATAACTTTTCAAATAAAGAAAAGATTACTTTTGCACTCCTCAAAGTCATTCCCCATGTCAAAGATTGGTGGAAAACTTTCTGTGAGAAAAAGGAAATAGAGGAACCCTCATTATTTACAATCAAGGCCACCTGGGAATCCTTCAGGGATGCTATTAAGGAACAATACTACCATGTCAGAAGTTATGATGACCTGTATACAAAATGGACTACACTGCGGCAAGAAATAGACCAAGCAGTGCCAGATTTTACAAATATCATCCATACCTTGTGCACCAAGTTGGGTATCAAAGGTTCGAAGCGACATTTGGTGCTCAAGTATCGCGGTGCTCTGCATAGATACATCCATACCGAAATGGAATTTTTGAACATCTCATCCTTGGGCACGGCCTACCAATATGCCGCCAAAATCGAGCAAAAGCTCAAACAAAAGACACGGCAATTTGGGCCAGGGAACCCCTCACAACAAAATCCAGTAAAGGGTAGCACCAACCCATAGAAAAAAGGATAGAACAAATATGGACAGTATCAGGACAACTAGTCCAAGCCACAATCAAAGAAGGACACTGGAAATACAAAAAAAGATATCAGGAAGTGGTGCGACTTCCATAAGATCCCTTGGCATAACACTGCTGACTATCTCTCAAAGCAGTTGCTGGTGGACGAAGTGAAAGCCTCTAAATCAGGTGTGGATTATAACTCTGAGCTAGAACCCAAAAGGGGAAGACGGATCATTGATGCGGAACCCAATGCCACCATTGCTACCACCAATCTCCAGCCTGGTGAACCAGATGAACCATAAGAAGGAGAGAACCTCTTCCATTCATAGATGCGAGTAAAAGGAACCATGTTGCACTTCATCATTGATAGCGGTAGCCAAAAGAACCTCATCTCAGCAGAGGTCGTCAAGTGGCTCGCCCTGCTAAAAACACCGCACCCACAACCCTACACCATTGGATGGCTCCGCCAAGGAAGCGATCTCCGCGTCAGCCAACAGTGTCGACTGTCATACGGCATCAATCCCTTCAAAGATGAGGTATTGTGTGATGTTTCTCCTCTCGAAGTTTATGATATTATTTTGGGCCAACCTTATTTATGGAAAAGTCATGATGTATATGAGTCTAGGCCTTGTAGTGTTATTATTACTTTGAATAGGAAATTGTATAGGATACCCGAGGCAGTCCCACCCAGTGTTATTTCCTTGATCTCTGCTAAGCAATGCAGGAAGGTCATCTCTCAGACAAGGAAGTTTATCTTCTTCATGATTCACTTTCAGAATAAGCGAAAGATCACATCCACATCCAAGGTCTCCGCGGATGACCTCTCCACACAGCAGAAGCAAGTAGAAAAGGTCATGGTAGAATACTCGGATATCTTCTCCTCGCCTACCAGGGTACTTCTACACTACCAGGTCAAGCACCCCATCGATATTACCCCTGGCACACCACTTCCCAATGTTCCAGTCTATCATCGCTCTCTGTTAGATAATGAGGAGATCAAATGACTGATCCAAGAGATTCTCCACAAGGGGAACATCCACTCTAGCTCATCACCTTGCGGGATCCCAATCATGCTGGTACAGAATAAAGATGGAACCTGGCGACTCTGCATTGATTACCAGGCTCTGAATACAATCACATTCAGAAACTGGTACCTGATTCCCCGAATCGATGACCTCCTTGATCAACTCACGGGGGCCAAATACTTCAGTAATATTGATCTGAAGTCTGGCTACCACTAGTTCCCAATAGAACAAACAAATGTATGGAAGACCACCTTCAAGTCAAAGGAAGGCCTTTTTGAATGGTTGGTCATGCCCTTTGGTTTGACAAATTCGCTAGCCACTTTCATGTGGAAGATGGATGATATCCTGCGGCCATGCACCAATAATTTTGTAGTGGTGTATCTTGATGACATTCTCATTTACAACAAGACTTGGGTCGAACACTTGCAGCATATTCAACAGGTTCTGCACACCCTGCGATAGCACAAGCTATACGCCAACTTGGAAAAAATCTCCTTCAGCATGGACAGGGTCCATTACCCGGGCTACATCATTGATCAACATGGCGTACATGTGGATCCAACCAAGATCCAAGTCATCATTGATTGGCCATCCCTAACCACACTCACCGAGCTTCGAACCTTCTTGGGCCTTGCCAATTTCTACCACAGGTTCATGTAGGGATTCTCTCATATTGCATGGGCCCTCAGCCAAATAACCAAGGATGGTGGTAAGGTGAAATTTTCATGGGGCCAGTCCCAACAACAAGTGTTCAATGATTTGAAGTAGTGCTTATGCTCATCCCTAGTACTTTCACTCCCAAACCTACAGCAGCCCTTTGAGATCAAGACATATGCTTCCGACTATGTTGTGGGTTCCGTTCTCACTCAGCACAGCCACCCCGTGGCCTATCATAGTGAGACACTATCAGATGTTGTCTGTAAGTACCCTACTTACAACAAAGAAATGTACTCCATTGTGCAAGCCTACCGCCAGTGGAGACACTACATTCTTGGGAAGAAGATAGTCATCCACACTGATCATAATCCATTACAGTTCATGCAGACACAAGGAAAATTGCAGAATGACCACCATCAAAAGTGGTCCACATACTTGCAGTAATTCCACCTCAACATCGAGTATAAAACAAGAATCACCAATCGCGTCATTGATTGCCTCAGCAGACCGCTAGTCGCAACACTCACCACGGTGCTAGACTCTTGTGGCCATGATACCTCTGGATAGCCCCAAATCTACGAGCTAGACTCAAACTTCGCCACCACCTACCAAATGTTGGGGGAAAAATAAATTGTCGATAATTTCCATATTCAGGATGGGTTGTTGTGTCATTTAGGCCATATCTGTGTTCCATCAAGTGAGTGATCGAAGTTGATCTGGGAATACCACTACAGTCGGGTGGCAGGACACTTCTGCATCGAAAAGACAGTGGCGATGCTATAGAAACATTTCTACTGGCCGAAACTTCGACAAGAGGTCAGCAAGTATATCAGGTCCTCCATTGCCTGCACAATTTCCAAACCGACCACTAAGAAGCAGGGTTTGTACACCCCTCTTCCTACTCCTAACAAGCCATGGGAATCCATCTCAATGGACTACATGTCGGGCCTCCCATCCACCAAGAGAGGAAATGACTGTGTTTTTGTGGTTGTTGATCGCTTTTCTAAGATGGTGATTTTGGTTGCCTGCAAGAAGAACTTTACAACAAAGGCCACTACCAAGATATTATTTGAACGAGTCTGGATACATTTTGGAATCCCACAAACCATTGTCTCAGATTGGGATAGTCGACTTCTCAACACATTCTATTCGACCCTCTGGTCACTGCTGGACACCAAGCTCACCAAATCCACGACCTTCCACCGTTAGACAGATGGCCAAACCGAGGTGGGAAATCTAATGATTGTGCATATCCTTCGCATGTATAATTCACAGTACCCTTGCACATGGGATGAGAGTCTTCCCTATGTCCAACATAGCTACAACCGAGCCTTTCATAGCTCAACCGTCCACAGCCCCTTTCAGGTGGGGTTGGGATTCCAACCATTGGGTCCCATAGATGTTGCACTTCCCCTTGCGGTCACCTTGAATGACTCATCTCCTGCTCCAAATGAAGATTAAAAATCCACCTGGTTCATTGAGCGGATCCATGACATCCACCAACATGTTCAGGATATACTATAGAAGTCCAATGACAAGTACAAACAACACCATGATCAACATCGGGTACCACATGAGTTTCAAGTGGGTGACAAAGTTTGGTTGCACTTGCAGAAAGAACGCCTTGTAGGACCCCATCGAAAGATTTGCCCACTCTGTTATGGGTCGTACACCATCACCAAGGTTGTGGGGGATAATGCTTTTTATCTCAACATTCCTTCTTTCCTTGGCCTGCACCCAATGTTCAACGTGGATCTCCTTCGCCCTTATTTCACACCATTATTAGACACCTCAAAAGTAGCAGAACAATTGACACCAACTGAGATCAACCCCGACTGCATACAAAAGGCATCTAATGATCATATTGTGAAAACACAAATCAAGGTCACTCAACAACAAAGCATCCAACTTTATTGAGTCGTCAAAGTAGGGCAACTCCTGCACCAAGGCAAGTGGCTCACCCAAGGAGAAATTTAGAAGAAATTTCCTCATCTGATGGGGGACCTCATTGAAATGGATACCATTTATTCCTGAGGAGGGAGGATTGATCTAGGTGGATATCAGTGGCCACCCACCATTTCCAACTGGCTCAAAACAGTTTTCTGGCAATTTTGGAAATTTATTATTTTTAGCAGTTTTTAACTTTCGGGGCCATTTTGAGGCCCTAAATGATGTTGTTTTGGGAAAATAGGTTTGCAATATGAAATTTACTTCAATATTTTTCCTAAAATGAATCTCCTTGACGATACCTTTCCAACGGGATATCATACGCCTAAAACGGAGATCGTATGCAAAAGTTACTAGCTCGGGAAGTTGATGTACTAACTTACCCAAATGGGGCCCACATGAATTTTGGCACTTCATCTCCTAGGGTTAGGTTTTTGGATGTCTAGGGTTTTTGACATTCTTTCTTATTGTAAAAATTCCTTCAAATCCTCATTGTAATCATCTTCTTGTGAATAAGTGCATCCATCACATCTCTTCTCAGAGATAAGCTGCCACAATTCCAGCAAGCTTGTTTCCACTGCATTTTACAGTTTCAGCTTATTTCATTATTGAATAGAAAACCAGTTTTATTGTATCTCTGTTATTTTGTGTTAAGAACCAGTTAATAATGTATACTCATTTTGTTCTACCCATAAAATCTGGATCACCATCAACAAGGGAAGAGCTTGGGAGCTGAACACTATGTTCAAACTTAAAGGACAAAAGGATGCAGACTCAATAATGAAGTAATAATTTCTCCAGAGTAAATTTTCTCTCAAAGTTGAATTCTCTCTCCTTTTCCATAGCTCGGAATTGGCTTCTTTATAGCCTTCAAAATGAAATTGAAGGGTCGAGTCGGAACGTTTCCAGTATATGGAAGGCCAAGGATCAGAGATCTTCTATCGTGACATGGAAACCCGACATTTATTTTTTATTTTCTGGCACAACTCCCGATGTATGTGGGTTGTAGTGGAGAAGCCACCGTATATGCATGTTGTATAATTTGGAAGGTGCGTACAAGTGGAAAAATATTTATTTTTGTCTATAGATTCATTAATTAAGGAAAGTAAGTTTGCATAGGGAAATGGAGTAAGGCCCTCTTTTCAAGATTGCATAGGGTGAGTCAAATCTTGTTCTAACAATCTAAGGAAGTGTTTCAACTATAATTCTTCTAAGGTAGTGACAGTCATAACATTAATGGCTGCCCCTAGGTCTATGAGAGTATTTCCAATAGGAACCTTATTAATGGTTATTTTTACTACGGGATTCCCTGGGTTTGCATACTTTGTGACCCTAGGTTGCTCTGATATGTACTCAGACAACTCTTCGATCAAATGTATTGTTGGAGGATCCTTCTGTATCCTACCTGGATTTTTGATACACAATTCCTTGGTCACCTTACTGTAAATTGGAATGTCCTTTATGGCTTGTAATAGAGGAATTTTGACACATATATTCTTCAATTCATTTATAATGTCAAATTCCAGTGGAATCATTGGTTTTTCGATTGCTAATCTCTTAGGTTAGGGAGGGACTTTTGTAGTTTGTGAAGACTCGCTTCGGGTGAGATTTTGTTCTTGGTTTTTAGGAATAATAACATCTTCCCACTTAGTGTTATTCGTGGGCTGGTTGGGAGTTTCATCTTCTTCTTCTTCCTGGATGAATACTAAAGGCTTTTGTTTATCCAAAACTTTCCCCGAACTTAGTTGAATCGCATGTAATGGAACAGGAGAAATAACATATGTCGGGAAATTTTGTAGCTCAACATTGTGAAGAGGTTGAGTTGGTTTATTATTCAAGTTAGGCATCGGTTGTGCTGGTAATAATCTTGGTCTTAGGGAATTTGTATTTTGAAGTTGCTGAGGTTGTTGTGGAATAGGAGGTAAAGGTGGGGGAACAAAACTTGGTAAAAGTTGTTGGATGTTTGGTGGAAACTGTGGGTAAGGATGCGTGGGCATAGAAACAGGTGGAATCTGTGTGTTTCCTTGGGTATTTCCCCCTCTCCATCCTTGTAACTGAGGATGGTGTGAAGCATATTGAGGAGACCAGCTTTTCCAAATTGGTGGGTTCCACTGTTTTGGTTGTTGGTAATAAGGTGGAGCTTGAGGTGGTAGATCTTGGTATATAGGCTAACTCCTAGGCTATCGTGGCCTTCTAGGTGCATAAGAAGATTCACCAGGATCCCCACTTGTATAAATGGCTAATAAACCAGGCAGTGATGAGCATTTTTAATTTGCATGATCTTCAGTACAGAAGCCACAAACTGAAATGTTGTCTAATGGGCATTCCCTTGAGGAATGTTTCCTCCTACACCTTGGACAAAATATGCACATTGTTTCATTCTCTTCCTCATGTTTCTTCTTAATTTTTAAAGTGTCCAATTGGGAACATATTGTGCTTAAAATATCAATTTTAAAGTTATCCAACAGGTTTCCTATTTCTACCCTTGTAATCCCACCAGAACTAACTCCTTTTGAGTTTCTACTATAGGGATCACGAACACCCTTTCCAGTTTTGGCCCTACTTCTCGAGTAGTTTCTACACATCTCACAGATCTCAGTGGATGGTTTATGGGAGATGTCTCCTGATGACATCAGGTTAAGTGTTTCTAGATATTCTTTCAAAGTTCCTTTAAGAAAAAGAGTTTTGATTGCATCGTCTGGAAGGTCATGATATTTTGATTTTTGTGAAGTATAAGCAAATTGTTCCATGTAATCTTCGAGACTCGCATCTTCTAATTGTTGAATTTTAAAAATATCATTACGAGAATCTTTAGATTTGCAATATTCTTGGTATTTCATAAGGAATATGGTCTTCATATCTTCCCAATATCTAATACTAGACTCTCCTAATCCCATGAACCATCTAAGTGCAGAATCCTTGAGAGTGACAGGAAATAGTTTTAATTTTTGAGCATCTTGAAAGTAGTTATAACTTTTGCACAAAATGTCAAACTCAAATAGGAAGGTATCTGGGTCCTCATTTCTCTTACCATAAAAGGTGGGTAGTGCAGAGAGTGGAATGTTCTTCATGTTAACATTTTGTGTGGTATCCAAAATTGGAAACCCAAAAGTGGTTTCTGTCTGGTTTCCTACTTCTTCTCCCTCATCATGTCTCACATGGTTGTGATCCTCCTAATCATCCATGTTGATCTGATTCTCAAAGAGAGAATACCTTAATGGTTTTATCCTTGGAGATAATGAGGCATACCAAGGTTCTTTTTCAAGAAAGATATCCCTTCGATAGGAAGATTTATCTACTATTTGGATGGCAGGGACTTTGCTTGAGCCTGTTGAAACTATTGGTTCATAATTTGTTGTTTCAACTTGGGAAAAAACTATATTTGTTGAACCTCCAAAGAGGGAATTCACCTGTTCAGGTTCAATGATATCTACAAAGTTAGATCCCCTAATGGTGGTACAAAGGAAAAGGTTGTGTTGGTTGGTTCTGATGAAGGTTCAAGTGGTCTTGCCTCCTGTCATACTATTATTGATGTCTCAATTTTCTGCTCTATGGTTTCCCCAGTTTTGGTCTCTACTAAAACTTTTTTAGCTTTTTGGATTAAACTATCCCCTACTTGAACTTTATGGTATCATTCTGCATAGTTTATAGATGTAGTATTCCTTCCTCCAAAAAGTTTAGAAGGAACTTTGATTGGAATTTTTGGATTGATTTTGATATATCTACCCTTTCGGTCCCTAGGTTTTTTCATGAAACCGGTACAGAAAGGAAAAATACCATTGGTTTTGGGGCAACCTACTATAACAAATGCATAGGTTCTTACCTCTCGTCTTAAATTTTCCCCGCCACCAAACTAGTACTAATGCTCAGAAATAATCTACTTCCTAATTGTTTTCTACCTTTCGACAACTCCTTGGAAACGACATCAAAAATGATGGGTAAACTATATGTACTAATTTCCCTCAATTAATTATCAACCAGGGTAAGTAGACTTAGAGTTGTGATACAGTATGAGTCAAGGCAGAAAGAAAAAAACTAACGGAGGGATTAACTAGCCAAGAGGATGGTTTACCCTAAGGATCAACACTCTTTTTCAATTTACAATTCTACTTTAAAATATTATTTAAAATACTCTAAATAAGATACAACCCATCTGAACAGTATACTTGAATTTAGATGTACAGAGTAATCTTTAAAACAGTAAGCTTATTAATCTAAGTGAATCGGATTTTCAAAAGAAATCTATGACTATGAACAATTCATCTAAGTAAGCAACTCTCTGAATGAACAAGAAGTCTGTGGATAAGTAAGCAATCTTTCAAAATCAATTCTTCAAAGTGAACTCTATTCTTAAAGCATGTCTTCAAAAACTCACAATTACTTTTATCTTGCGGGAAATTAACTCTAAGTTTATACTAATTTGCCTAACTGGAAGTAAAGAGCGTTGTGATAATATTCAAATGTGATGGTTATGTCTACGGTGGTGAATTACGTCACGATGGAATCTAATCACTACTGACAATTCAAATGGAATCAATTCGATGCTAACTTCTACAGAGAAATGCAGAGTATGAATAAGACAATATATGGAGAGCTTTTCCATTATGAAGATATCAATGCATATTCTTGGAATTAATACAACTTATAAACCTTGTACAAAGGAATTTGAAATCAACTCCTATCTTATCACTCTAATGATGGAAATAAAGCTAACAAATCATGTAAATCTACAAGAAGTAATCGACCTTCACAATTTAATAAAGTAGATATAGTTATGAAACACATTGCCTAAATAACCAAATTGTGAAGTAATTTATAGCTTATGAAATAGAGGAAGAAAGTTATGATTGCATAGTTGAACAACTATGAACATATACCCATTAATAAATTACAACCTGCATAAAAAGATGTTAGGTGTGAGAGAATAGACAAGTAAATATGGACAACTGTGAGTATCCTATAACACACATACAATTTTAGGGAGTGATGTGCAAGTTATACATAGAGATATACACAGTAACACAATTTCAACAAGTAACCCGAAATTAGAAAGTGATGAAAGTTAAATGCAAAAATGTAAATATACAAAAATATGAACAAGTTGCCCAGACCACTGGTGGGCCCCCCAGACAGTCGTGGCACTACTCCAATATAAAACACAGTCCCAAACTCAACATAGCATTAGTATTAACATCAAAACAGAGTTTATAAAGAAATTCAAGATAATGGCTGTATATGTAAAATCGTGTCATGTTTGTCCCGAAAGACTCCAATATTTATAGATTTTACAATGTAGATAAGAGGTCGACCACTGAAAGGTTCGACGCTCTCTCTAAAATAAAAATTCATTAAAACCAATCATCAAACAAAATCTCTCCAACATCTTCGTGCGCTCAAAATAGAGGTCGGCTCAACTGCTCGAATTTAAACGTGATGAGTTCCATAGTTGGAGGGCTTGAGCATGAACAAAACCCATGTGTCAAATTCGCCAAGGAGAGCCTGCCAATATTCCAACCTCCAACTGCACTGCGCTTAGAGGGTTGGATGGAGGGTTGGATGGAGGGCCGAATGGAAGTTCGGATCACATTTTTGACCTGTTTCAAGAAAACAAAATGATATTAATCGATTGCACTTACTCAATTAAAAATAAATCATCAAAAAAATCATCAAAAATAAGGATTACACATACCTTATGTTGTCCCATGGAAAATTGATGTATAAAACATGATAACACCTTCAAAAAGGAGATAATAAAAGCATAGACTATATGAATTCCATGTGCAAAAAGGAATTTGGGCATCGGAAAAATAGGCAAAACACAGAGTCGTCAATGATGAAGCACATAGGTAGGTACTATGAAATATTTCTAGGATGGTTTCATTGGTTATTTGACTACACCTAGCATTCAACTAACAGGTAAGTAGAGGTAGGTAGGCATTTTGCATCCATTGTATATACCATCTACATATCATGTTAGTATAAT
>JZKD02S0567467.1:669174-697058 GCA_000966675.3 Picea glauca | reverse complement strand
CCAGAGGCAAAACACTTATCAGAGATAACACCAGGGGTCAAGAAACTGCTGAGAGGGGTGCTCGTTTCCACCCAACCGTAGGCTTAGCGACTCCCAACAAATTTACCACTAGCCACCCCCGAGCTGGGACCACGATGCTGTGAGACTGCGTCTCTCTCTGTCTACCAGTGACCAGGAGCGAAGGTTGCAATCCTTCCTCTCTGCTATCACTCACTCTGCATAATGCCAGAGTTCCCCTCACGTCTGCCCCCTCAATCGCTTCTGCCATATGCCTTATCCTCTCGTGAGGTTGCATGTGGCATGATTACCCTTACGCCGATCATGCCTGACGGCTCTACGGATAGGCGGTTCACCTTCCCATCCCTCATTAAGCCATCAACCTGTCAGCCTGGAAGGCATTAAATTTCAAGGCCATCGAGTCGCTTTTGGTTCTCCGGGCCAGTGGAGTCCAAATACGGTATTTAATTCTCGGTGGAAGTTAACGCTCCCTTTCCAGGTGCCTTCCACCGCCATCGTTGTCTCTTTTCTGCACATCCCCTGTCAGCAGTTATGCAATAAATTCAAATATTATTCGCATTCATTGACCTCTTCCTCAAGGTCCATTTACATCACATATTCATATTTATGAGTTTTCCATAGTTCTTGGCCAGTCCAGTTATATTTACAAGATGGGGGAAATAGGGTGTTACACATATTCCCTATTCAATCCATATGTTATTGTTGGATGTATGGGATGACCTGGGTTCTACCTTAGTTCTCCAGCAAAACCCTAGAAACCATCAGCTCCTCTGGTAAACTAGAAGACAACATTGCACACAGAGTGCACAACACAGTCTCACCCGAGATGGCTTATGGGTGATCGCATGACCCAAGTCTCTATAATCATGGAATGGATTGGGGATGTTCTACTTCTTCTACTCTTACTTTACCATGCATCATATTATACCATTCATCTAGATATAACATTTATTTCATTCTTCATTATCAGTACTGCGTGCTACAAAATACTATTCTATCCATTCATCATTCATTCATAATTACAGAAAAAACAAAAAAATCATTCAAACACATCAAAACACATGATTTTACCGTGGTTTACCCCCCCTAAGTTATGTCCACAAAGATCTTCTTCTTATTTATTATTCTTCATCAAAAAGTTAGTGTTGCACATGTTACATCAAAAGGGTGCATTTCGAATGCACATAAGTGTAGTGGTGAGGCGGACTAGTGTCGCACCAAGCTCCACAACTTGCGACCTGACCCTTAGTTATACTCCATAAATCTCCATTAGCTCCTCAACTATACAACCAAAACTGATACTTCAACCCAAAACATATCAAAGACTCAAGACTCAAAAAGGTTATCCAAGATAGGCTCTCTGTACATGAGTTCTAAGATCTCACAATCATGCCCCTAGCTACCTAATACATCATTTATTTATATTACAAAAGGTGGGTAAAAACCCTTACATCATACTCCAAAACACTAATTCTAAGTGGACTCAACTTGTCCATATTCTTACTACCTTCGTGCGCTAATCCACAATTCTATCGCGCTACTTTTCCTTAGTTCTAGCCGCGAACTTCTTACTTGGTCCATTATGCCTCGTTTGATGTGCTATTTCCTCAGATTTCTCTCCCAAAATAGCCTTCTCCAACAGGCCCCCGACACTAACATGTGGCTTGTCCCGAGGCACTCAGGCAGTGTGTGCCTCCTGCACCGATTTCTCCAATGCCTAGAACTTCTTTGTGAGTGCATCTACTTGAGTCTTCTCTTACGCACTCTTTTCTATTAGGGTCTCCACAACCTGCACTTTTATGTGCTCCTTCAACACTTCTTTAATTTTTGAATGCACCTGTTCTAGTCTGCCTTTCTCTGTTTCCAAATTTGCTATCATATTTCCTGCTTGCTCCTGAAGTGGCTCCAACTGATCCTGTCTTGTCTATTTATCTTCTTGGATTGTCTTCAATTTTTCTTGCAATTTTTTCATCTTCTGCGCAATCATCATCCTCTCTGATATAGGCATTGTATTTTGTCTTTGCTTTAAATATTGAAATGTGGCCTTCAAATTCTCTTCCCTCTAATCCAATTGTTGGATCCCTTTGTCCTCTATCAGGCTCGTCCATATCTGTGCGTAGAGCTCTACTACTTCTTTTACTTCTAATGCAATACTATCTGTTTGTTATGTTGCCTGCTTCTCCCTCTCTGATCTCACCTTTGGAGGGGTAGTTGGTGTCAGCATGCCAACAAATTCTATTATATCATGTTTATCTTTTCTTCCACGCTGAGCTCTCCTTCTAGTGTGTTGTCTGGGATCGTTTGGAAGACTTCCTCAAGTCTTTGCTCTAGCTTGTTGCGTGTTGTATTTCTTCCTTTCGTTCGATCTGCACTTCTTTGAGGACTGTCTTTAGCACCTCCCTCTCTTCCACAAATGTTATTAACACAATCAACCATGAGTAATGGAACTATGTTCCTAGATCTTGCACATCTTTGCAGTCATCCAGAAACAAGTTCAATAAGAATGGATCCCAACTCAATAGGATTCCCTTCACACATTGCGCAACTGCTGCTATTACTCATGTGAGTACCTCATCCTTGCGACATTTCCTTAGTAATTTTCAAGCCATGAAATTTTCTATGAGCATTGTCACTGGTTCACTGATCCTTTTTATAATGATCCCCCTGGATCCTCACTTTTTTCCATAGGTTTTCTTCATTTATTCTTCCAAGGCTTTATCCTTGGTCTTGTCATCCAGATATTGCATTAGTTTTTCTCTGTCCATTGGGAAATTGGTAATTTCTGCGATCAAGTTGAAATCTATTGAGACTGGCCTATCCATCCAAAGAAATCCTTTGTGCACTACTGCTAGTAATTGTTTAACGTAGTTATTTACGTCCTTACCCCTTCCAAAATGCGGGATCTCTAGTAGGTTCATTACACCTGTGTTATATAAACTTGTTATCCATTTTTTAGGTTCTAGTATTGGGTCACCCGAGGGACCTGTGCCCTTACTCTCCATATACACTTGTTCTGCGAACTCAGGAAATTTGTCTCTATATTTTACATCGTAGTCTGCATAGCGCAATTGATCTATGCATCCTAGAAAATGTGGTAAAACCTTCACTCCTGCTAGTATGCACGGTAACACAAGGGTTACCTTTGGTTGGTTGCGTGGTGACCCATGGATTGTTTGTTTCCCTTTCCCCTTTTTTGGCTCCCTTGGGGGCCCTACCTCCTAGCACATTTTCTCTTCCTCTTCCTCTTCTGCACCAGACTCCTGCTGCTCCGTGATCTCTTAGATTTGTATTTTCTCCTATGATGTTGGTTTTGTGCCAAATTGAACCCTTGGCTCATCAGACTCAGTTCTTTCCTCATCTACTTCATTTTTTGGTTGGACTATTTCCACACTGGGTTGTTGCATCGTGTTTTTCTCCTTTGTCATGTTCTATGGGTCAATCTTCATTTGTTTTGTTGTAGAGGATGGCTCCTACTCCTCAACCACTGTAGGGCTCATTGGTTCGATGACCAAAGAAGAAATGGCGTCCACATTGTTGGGACCTTCGTTTTTGGTTAGAAGTTGTGCAAGGAAGACTACAAACCCAATTTTGGTCAAACACGAGTTGTGCAAGCTACAAAGGAGTTAGACAGTGGAGCAAGCAAAGAAATAGAAAATGGTTGCGAAAAGGGACAATGCAATACCAGCAAGGCAAAGGAAGTTACAACAGAACAAGAACAAGAAATCATATGGAGTCTAAATCCAAAAGATCCCACTCAGCCTATATGTATGAGACGCATATGATTGTAAAAGGGTTGGTTGTTGGTTGTTGTTGGTTGTTGTCTTTTGTCATAGAGGGTGTAGAAAGCATAGACAAAGTATAATTCTACTCCATGCAGGTTTTGTGATTTTAATTTGTATACATTTTGGAAAAAGGGTAGATAGAGCTTTGAGGCATGAGTCCGGAGCCATAAGTTTGTAACAGAGAGATGGTTGTATCTGTGAAATTGTATATGAGAATCTCTTTTGATAATATATATGGGAGGACCTGAAATTTTGAAATATTTTGTGTATATATTTGTTTATAATTATGAATCGTCTATGTACTTTACTTCTTTTTATATGATAATATCAATGTGCTGTCTTTGTTTACGAATGATATCGCAACTTTATTTTATTTATTTCCAGTTATGAATGAGTTTAAATCTGTCCTTTGGTTAGTCTGTCTTGTGCAAGGTTATGGCGAATCTTGAGATTCTAGAAACCTACCTAAGTATTCTCCTTTCCCTTCCATATCTTCCTATCTTGGTTGCGCTTTGGGTGAGACTTCTTCTCTCAGGAGGAGATGAAAATGCCAATGCTCTAGACTACTTGGTACCTTTTGTTGGTAACCTGAGAAGGACCTTGGTCTGATCAATTCCGCGCCAACAAAATGGTTATGTTTCCGGGACCTGCGTTAAAAGGGAACCTATAGGGAGAATCCTTCCATGGATTCACCGATCTGATATTCACCAGTGGTGGGAGAGAAATCTTGATGCCTTGATATGGAAAGAAGCGGAGCTAAGAGGAAAATCTATGAAAGATACACGGGAGATTGTCTTTTACTCAGAAAGATCGAGTGACCAGTACGAGATATTTTGGGTTAAATTTCTGGAAGATATTTTCCACTAGATAGATAGGCTCCAAGAAGGTTCGGAATTCTAAGAATGAGTCAAGAAGACCTGTGCTTGGGATACAGAAAATATCACAACATTTCATCGGTTGGATCATTCGGTAATGTGAGCAGTCGATTTCTGGGTCAATACAACATTAGAAGGATACATTATCGAGTTTGCAGCTGAGAATAATCAATCTTTTTCACGGGTAGAAGCGGATTTCAAGAAAGATGCAAGGGGAATACTGTTGAGAGAAATCCCCCTATGGATTAAGGTTTTCTTGATGGAGGAGGGGATGCTAACTATGTCCCCGACTGAGATGGTAGTGTAAACACCCTCACTTGGGGTGGGGTGAGTTTGGGGTGGATTCATGGCCTGAGAGAGGGGAGAGGGTTCTTTGACAAATGGGGGAGCAGCAAGAAATGGACTCAAGGGATGAGTGAGCCTTGAAAAGAGTTTCCATAGTTGAGAAGTGGTGTCACGGTAAGATAAAGAAATCTGTGAAATGGTCCGAGAAGTTGTGGAAAGAAGTCGAACTAGGAGAAGTCGAGGAAGGACAAATAGAATAATTGAGAAATATGAGAAGACAAAAAAAATTGGATAGTCAAAGATTAAATGAGAGAGAAGTGCAGAGAGAAAGAAGTCCCCAAGAGGGTGGACAACAAGAGAAGGTGTAGAAGCACAGGAAAAGGAAACTGGCATGGATATTGAATAAGAGAGAGAAGGTTCAGCCTCGATGCTAGGAAAGATCGGGAATCCGGTTGAAGAGACTACTCTAGAGGATGAGAACAAGACCCCCCAGATCAAAGAAACCCGCCCCGAAGCCAGTGGCACCAACCCCGAATCACCCATATCCCAAGTGTCCTCTATACAAGTGGTAAATTCTATACTACATTCTTATGTTATTCGTGTTCCATTACAGTTAGTTAGTTAGTCACAACCAGGAAGCGTGAATATTGGGAGGATATTGGGATCCCCTGGTAGATTGCAACCAGGACCGTTAGGTTTTATCTTGGTAGAAGTAGTAAGATCAGCAATGGTTGGTAACGTGGGAGGTTCGATTACTCGATACCCAGAATTATGAGGTAAGGGAGACGAGGATTTTGAGTAGCATTGGTTCTTATGTGAAGCAATATGGAGGTCCAAAGGGACTTTGGATGCAAATAAATTAGTAGAGTTCCAGACTACCTTGAGAGGTCATGCTCTCAAATGGAACATGAAGGCCATTGAACTAGGAGTACCAGGAGTGCAAGGTCAAGCGTTCACACTTGACCAAGTACGGACAAAGTTCATAGTGAAGTTTAAGGTACCTCAATCAAAACAACAAGCTCTCTCTGAGTTGTGTGAAATTTAGCAAAGGGAAGGTGAATCGGCTTGGGAATATAGCCAGAAGTTTAAATATGTTATAGGAAGGTTAATGCATCCAATTCATGAGGAACATCAAACATAATGGTATATCTAGGGATTTCTACCTCTAACACAAATTCTATTAACGCAATAGCAGATAGCCACCTTGACAGATGCCTTGGAACAATCAATGAAGATTGAAGTCATGGAAAGATATCTGAGGAACCTGAGAGTGACCAGACCCCCAACAAATGCAAATTTGGGGCAATAGCAGGACATATATTAGTGCTTACAGAGAAGATTCAAGAATTGACGATACCCATACCAGGATGACTGCATGTCTGGTGTACCATATGCTACACAGAAGGACATCTCGTGAATGAATGTCCATGAATGAGGGGAATGGGACCTCCTTATAATCCAATAGGACCCTCACCAGGACCAACGGGAGGAGTTGCGCAAGTATCCATGAATTTACCATTCCATACACCAACCCCATATCATTCTTTTCCAGGTAATCAAGCATCGATGTCAGTGGAGTATTGCGATGTTTTCTGAATTCATGGGCATGGGCCAAGATAGTGTCCCATTATTCAGAAGTATTCAATAATACCGAATACTGTGCATTGTGATATTTTTGCATATACCACACATGATACAAATCAGTGTAGATAATTGAATGCACTTGCGGACAGACTGAATCGAACATCACTAAGGGTGAATGAAACCCCTCAAGGACCAAGAAGAGGTTGAGGAGGTGGAGCTGGAGGAGACTTCAGAGGAAGAAGAACCGGGGGAAGAGGACCAAGTAGATGCTACAATGGTGATGAGAAAGGCCACTTGGCTAGAGATTGTCCTCACCCAAGGCGACCATGGTGTTCTCACTGCAGAACCAATGGGCACACAACTAAAGACTGCCCAGAGCTAATTGTGAAATGGGAGGATCGGGTACGCCAACGAGGAACTAGTCTTATAAGTTTAGAGATAAAGAGAGTTATTAAAGGACAACTACCCAACTTTATTATTGTTACTCGAGGAAGGGAAAATACTGGTGCAGATGCTAATAATTTACCCCAGATTCAGAAAGCGGCACTGAAGGAGGACAGGTATGATCCTCTGAAATAGAATCTATTCTTTAAAAAATAAATAGAATTATTTTAGAGTATCCTTGGCCCTGATATGCAAGAAAAACCCATTCAACCTATCGTTTACCCTAAGATCGCGCAAGTCCCTACTTCACCCCCTGCACCCCGAAACCCTGTAATTCCGATGAGACAACCTGAGCAACGACAAAGTGTAGTTGACATTTGGTTTCAACTATTTTCTAATATTCTTGGGAATGACTAGTTGACAAAAAAGTTGTACAATGCCCTGTACATAGTCCTAGGAACTGAAGAATCTCCAGAAAATAGAATAATGACTAGTCTTCCTGAGAATAATACTCAGAGAGTGAAGAGAAGGAAAATACGAACTGGAAAAGAGTTTAGATTAGCAGCCCGGCTAGATGAGTTTGAAATTAAGGATGTTATGTTAGATCTAGGATCCAATGTTAACATACTTCCTAAAAAGACTTGGGAAGCTTTAGGGAAACCCCAGTTGACATATTCCCCAATCCAGTTAAGAATGGCCAATCAGTTCTGTATTTTTCCAATAGGAAGACTGGAGAATGTGTAAATAGATGTTGCGGGAGTGAAGATTGTAGCTGATTTTGAGGTGATCGAAATCATGGGGGATAAGGACCCTTATCCTGCACTACTTGGTATCGATTGGGCTTACGATAAATATGCGGTGATTGACCTAAAGAAAGACACTATGACATTTGAGGCAGACAAAATAAAAGTGGTTCAACACTTGGATCTGTATGTAGGCCCTCGATACATGGAGCCAACGGACAACAATATGGAAGGAGAAGACTTGGATCATCTATATGTTGTAACAACAGGAACGAGAGAAGGCCACATAAATCCTAATATTGATGGATCAGTAAGTTGGAGAAGCATACAATCGGCAGACAAAGATTCAGAACTGGCATTTGACAATTGGCAACAAGGTTCATATGAAACATTTTCAAGAAGTTGCACAACTGTTGGAGTAGCTATATGGGTTGGAACCGAGGTCAGAGAATACTCGATATACAATGGTACCTCAGAACTTGATACCTTTTTGTTCATCATGGAAGAGAATATAGTGGAGGATCAAAGGATTTCATTTTTGGACTTAGCCCTCCAGGACACCCCTGCTAGATGGTGAACTAGTCACAAAACCTAGATTAAGAATTGGGAGGATGTGAAACAAGATATATGAGATAGATTTCAATATAAGGAGTAGATTTCCAAGTTGTGCAACTATTCAATGGACACTCGGATCCTAAAACACATATTGAACAATGCATGAGACAGTGGAAAGTTTTGAAAATACCATATCACTTGTGGGTCCAAGTATTTCCCCATTCGCTAGGTTCGATTCCGAAAGCTTGGTACATGCATGAAAAAACCAGAAGACAAACCAGTGACTGGCACATGTTGGCAAATCAATTTTGCAAGGAATTCTCGTTTACAAGTAAGTACCACGAGCTTAAGATAGTCCTACAAAGAATTAAAGAATCCCTTTTTTCGATGTTGGTGATTGGAAATCAGACCTAGTGGTATGTGCAAAGCATAGCCAAGCACTTCAGTCTAACCTTAACCTAAACTCAGACAATATACCTATAGAATGCTATAAAATTGAGAAGGATTTGGAAAACCCGAATGATTTAGAAGAATTGAGAAACTTAGCCATTATGGAAATAGAAGGAAGCAGATAGATTCAGATCACCATACCCAGCTAGACTGACGGTTCTTATAATTATCCATTGAAGTTGTGCAAAGTCAACATAGGAACTACAGAGAAACCTAAGATAGCTATGGTGGGAGATTAATGGGATGAGAAAACTAGACAAGAAATACATAGCCTATTGTGGGAGTATGAGGACTTATTCCCAAAGACATTTTCAGAACTAAAAGGGATTAAAGGAGCTATGGGAGAGATGAAAATTGAACTAAAACCAGGATCAAAGCCTGTAAGGCATAGACCATATCACCTTAACCCTAGAGTGAAAGAGAAGGTTAAGAGGGAAATAGACAAGATGATGGAGGCTGGACTTATTTTTACGGTGGAAGAAGCAGAATGGGTTAGCCCAATAGTCATCCAGAGAAAGAAAGGAACAGCGGACATTAGGGTCTATGTAGACTACAAAAGACTTAACTCTGCCTATGTGCATGACCCTTTCCCAACACCTTTTACTGATGAGGTGCTAGAACAGGTTGCGAGGAAAGAATCGTACTCATTTACAGATGGATTTTAGGGGTATCACCAAGTGAGGATTGTTGAAGAAGACAAAAATAAGACCACATTCATAACAGAATGGGGATCATTTGCATACAATGTGATGCCCTTCTGCCTAAAGAACGTCCCTGCAGTTTTTTCTCGGATTGTAATAGCAATTTTCCAAGAATTTATTCACAAGTTTATAGAAGTTTATATGGATGATTGGACTGTCTACAGTCTACTCAAGGAACATGTAGCGCTACTACATCTGTTGTTTGATAGATGTAAGGAATTGCAGATATCCTTGAACCTCAGGAAGTGTATCTTTTGTGTGCCACATGGAAATTTGTTAGGCCACATAGTATGTCAAGAAGGGGTTCTGGTAGACCCAGCCAAAGTTGTGGTTATTGTGAACATGCCACCACCTATGAGTGCTAAGCAGTTGCGCTCCATGTTGGGGCATACATGGTACTATCACATGTTTATCAGAAGGTATGCAAACATTATTGCAACCCTGGAAAATCTACTAAAGAAGTTAGAAGTGTTCCAGTGGACACCGGAGTGTGATAAATCATTCGACATCCTAAAGGAAAAGCTTAGCACAACACCTATCATGATATTTCTGAACTGGGAAAACAAATTTCATGTCCACTTAGACGCATCGGGTATTTCTCTGGGAGCCATCTTAGCACAACCAGGAGATGAAGCCATGGATCATCCTATCTATTTTCCTAGAAGGAAGTTGTCGCAAGCTGAGCCCAACTATACAACCACAGAAAGGGAGGGTTTAGCTATGATTTATGCCTTGTAGAAGTTTATAAATTACTTGTTAGGCTCTCATTTTAAGTTCTTTATTGATCATTCTACATTAAAATATCTAGTTAACAAGCTTGTCCTGGAAGGAAGAATTTTTCGATGGTTGTTATTGTTTCAGGAATTTTCATTTGAAGTGATCATTAAACCGAGAAGATGCAACATGGGGCCTGATCACCTGTCTAAATTAGAGTCAGGAGAAAGTGGCGGAACATTCGACGATTAGCTCTCAGATGCAGACCTGTTCCGGGTTGAGGCCATACCAGAATACCTGGAAGACATAGCAGTCTTCTTAAGTACAGGGATTTGCCTAGAAATGTGCTCCGCAACTCAGAAACGTCATATGGTGGTTGGAGCAGCGGAATATCAATTGATTGCGAGTAAATTGTATAATTTGGGTCTAGCTATCATCCTCATAAGGTGTGTCTTAGATCACGAAAGGAAAGACATATTGTGGGGGTGCCACAGTGGAGTTGCAGGATGCCATGTTAGAGGAAAGGCCACTGTGCAGAAGGTCCTCCAAGATAAATTATGGTGGGCCACTCTCTTCAAGGATGCGAAGGCATATGCTAGATATTGCAATGTCTATCAAAGAGTGGGCAAGCCATCACAATGATATGAATTGCCTCTTCATCCAGTTCGAGCTCTGCAAGCATTTGAGAAATGAGCGGTTGACTTCATTGGGTTGATCAACCCCATAGCTAAGCATTCAAAGGTCAGGTATATTATTACCACAACTGATTACCTTACACAATGGGCAGAGGAAGCAACTATTCAGGATTGTTCAACCGATACTACTACTAGGTTCATTTTTGAAAGTATTATCACTCGGTTTGGATATCCTAGGAGTCTGACCAGTGATCAGGGAGCTCATTTTATCAGTAATACAATAGAAAATATTACAATAGAGTTCTTGATCCAACATCATAAAATTATCCCCTACCATCCGTAATCCATTGGCACAGTAGAGACGTTTAACAAGATTTTGGAGAGAGGATTAATGAAGGTTTGTTTCACAAACAGGGAGGATTCGGATGACAGAGTCCCAACAGTTTTATGGGCTTACAGGACAACCATAAAGAAACTCCATAGGCATACTCCATTTCATCTAGTCTATGAGAAATAGGTTGTGGTACCTACAAAATTGATTACCCCGCGTCTATACATTGCACAAATTACACACATGTCGAAGGATGAATCAGTTGCCCAGAGGCTTATGGAATTGTAGGAACTTGAAGAGACCAGGTTTTTAGCAGACTTTCATCAATCAGTTGAGAAAGCAAGGCAGAAATCTTGGCATGACAGACACATTAATATTAAATTATTTGTGCAAGGAGATATGGTTCTACTTTATGACAGTCGGTACCAGAAACATCCAGGCAAGTTGCGCATGCATTGGTTGGTACCATTTATAGTTGTAGAGATTCGACCTTCTGGAGCAGTCAGACTCGTGCAACTGGATGGTATACTTCGGCCGGGATGGGTGAATGATACTTTCCTGAAACCCTATATGTCTCAGAACTGAGCTAAAACATTGTTTCTCTAGTCCAAAGGAGCATGTATAGTAGCTAGATTTGATTTTTTTGCAATTTCTTTGAATTCAGTTAATAAAGTCGAAGTGTGCATTATTGTGCCACGACATGTATTTCATTTATTTTTCATCTAAGTGTATTTTTGATGTAGAACTGCTTACTCAGCAGTGTAGGGTCAGAAGAGCCACAAATATATTAATGACACTCATTAAATGTGATGGGGACCCCTTTGTGGTCGAAGGGAGAGCGAATCCGGACATAATCCTAGTCCATGTGCCATACGAACCCAGTCTAGTCATAGTCTTTATTACCACTATAGTAACCCATCTAAACTCTGTTAAACCATAAAGTCGTGATACGCGAAGATGCCATCGGTATTCATGCCAGGATTCTCATTCGTTAAACGATAAGGTTTGGAGTCGTCCACATCCCTGACCAACTTGCTCAATAAATGCTAGGATCACCAAATAGATTTACCCCGTTAAACAGTCATGTCGGACAACTCAGATCCAAGTTGCATCTATAGGGTTAATGATGAATAGCCTCATCATTTATTACAGAACTTGTCAGCTAAGCCCAAGTATAAGGTTTTGCGAACTCGGTGTAAGACGCATTATTTCCCAGAGAGAACTTAGCACCCTGCAAATTCTGAATTGTGCTCAAGCTTGTGCAATACCTCGGCCCTCAGTCGCAATCCCCAATCCTAGATAGCCTGTTGAAGTTTGTTGGTAGTTCAGAATCACCATGCCAAGAGCTACAGGGGGCAGAAATGCAGTTTCTAAGGATGTAGTGTCGGATGAGCCCTGTGACCCCCCAGTCGATATCGTGGGTGATCTCAAAGGAAAGGTCGAGCAAGTCAAACTCCTCGACCTCAACCTGACAGACAAGATTTTGTTCCCACAAATTAACATCGATGTCTTATGGAGTGTCACTCTGGATGAGTTGGGAGGAATGCAGTTCGTGCCAAATCCGGACTTCATCAACCATTTTAACTCCACTATTATGAATCTCATGGATTTGCTAGTTTTCAACACTATTGGGGAGGTTGCGAGATGTACCAAGTTCCTCATTAGCAACGTACACGACAGAAGCCTCTGGTTGGATAGAATATACCCAATTCATGTAGAGGACATCCATCATCTTACTGGATTATCCATAGAAGGCGAGGATGTATCCAAAGGATTTCAAGGTCCCAGCAAGCATGGGAAGAAAAAGGGAAAACCTAGTTTGTATGAACGATTTCATACATAGAGGGGGGGTGCACAGCCAAAATTGATCCCATTCTACCCGAGACAGTCAGGACTGCTTGCTACGTAATTGTTAACAAGGTCATGCGGTTGTATTACAAAGGAGAGTGTACATTGGATGCCCTCTCAGTGGCAGATTTTTACGCCAATGGCGTTGTATTCAACTAGTGCAGTTATTTACTGGAAGAACTCTTGGTGGCTTGCGAGGAAGCTCAAGAAAAGTGTGACACCTTCACTTACGGGTACTTTTTAGTTGCATTCACCATGTTGAAGTGGACACCACCCACAGGAAGATCATTATCACCAGAAGATAAGGGGTGATTGGCAAAGATGTTCGAGCCTTGGAACTCAAGGTCGAACTCAGAGAACACTACCTTCAACAATACATCATTCTCGAAATGGTACAACAATTTATAGACGCAGCTCAGAGGTTGTGCATTCCGCAAGAATTGATCAACCTCAACATGCAGAACATTGCATTCAACATGAACCTCCACCACACATTTGTATGGCCAAGGCATTCCAAGCGAGAATATTTCAACACCGGGATGCTACCATTTTACCTAGATGAGGAGGCCTTTAACAAGGAGGTCATGTCATGGCCAAGATTCAAACACAACCCGTGCAAGTTGGGGATGCACTACCTTTTATGAGTGGAACTATTGAAGAAAAAAGGTCATGAAGTAGGATTAGGACCAAGCTCGAGCTCGGAGTAACAGAAGAAAGAGGCCCTAGTGTAGATGGATTCATAGGAGGAGGGAGAGACGCAGTCGTTGGAGCGCAAGAAGAGAACATTTCCTATGTTCCCACAAATTCTAGAGAAAGCCATGTTGATAGGTAAGGATTTCAACGAAATCCTCAGCGATGCCTTCATCGGAGACCCATTGGCCAAGAAACCCAGGACAGGGATCTCCCCAAAAAAATTTCTGAATCCCCCAGTCGATATCATCCACCATTCATCGCACTCGATCATCGGCTCGAGCAACCCTTATTATTCATATCTAGGATGACCCTAAACCTGACACCACTCCATCCACCACCATCATTACTGAACAACCCCCATCACCCCCACAACCCCAATCCCCAGCTCGATAAATCACCATTCCATCCCAAACCACTAACTCAGAGCCCATGCAGTTGGACCCCCCCGAGATACCCGAGTAGAGACCAGAACTCACTGGTCAAAACCCCGAAGCTCAGAGACAAAAAATTGTCCCTTTTGTACCTATTCAGGACACTCTACCTTCAATGGAGATGCAAACTGTACCAAAGTAGCAAGTCCTAAGTCCTCAACGCACTCCCTCAACGACCAAGGTTGAGGGTGTTATTGAAAAGATCGCAACCACATAAGCTAAGGTCCAAAAAGAGGCAGAGATACCAGAGGTTTAGAAGGAACCTGATATGGCATTAGGACAGAGTGCAACATCATTGCAAGAACAAATAGAGTTGGTACTCCAAAACCCACAACAGTGTGCAGAGCTAATGTAGCTATGCCTAGCCAAAACATAAGTGTTACTGCTACTGCCATCAACACCGAGGTTGAGACTTGCGCCAGGTCCATTGACAAGAGAGGAGGAGGTGGAGACACCTTCAGAGCATTCGACAGCCAGTGGACTCCCACTGCAGGTCCGAGTACCCAAGGAAGCCACCCCTTCTTTTGTTGACCTCGCACAGTGGCCAACATCACAGTTAGTCAGGATGATCAGAGTGTCAACTGATCAATTGGAGCAGAGGCTCCAACAAGCTGAAATGGATGCAGTGATTGCAAGGGAAGAAGCACTCCTTTCCCAAGCACATAGGACACAAGAACAATATGCCAAGGTACAAGCGGAGCAAAAACTGGAAAGAGTCCATGAGAAGCTTTCTGAATCCTGGATAGAGATAAGGAAGGTAGCACCACAGCTACTGAAGTCTAGTGCCACAAGAGAGAATCTGCAACAGATCGAGCTACTCCAAGGAGCATGGTCATAGCTGGCCATTCACACAGAAAATTTGGAAGTACAGTTGCAGGAGAGTCAGCACGAAGCAGAGAAACAACCCCGGAAGCTTCAAGAGTAGATGGAGAAAGTAGTGCTGGAAGGAAATAATGCTCAAGTAGCACTGCACAAGCACACAACTGAATGCACGAGAATATTCCAGGAAGTTATCGATTGGATGGGTATCATTGCAAGGCGCAACCAAACTCTGAAGTATGTGCGCACAAGAATATAGTCGCTCAATGAAGAAGTTGCGGTCACCATGGATCTGTTGGAGTAGTAGGAGAAATTTGATCAAATCTAGCAGGAAGACAATGATTTGAATGCTCTGTTTGAAGCACAATCAGTAGCCAAGAAAGAGCTTCGCGAATTTCAACCTGTCGTTCAGAAAGTGTACATGTAGATGCATCAGGTAGATACTACAGCTGATTCCGAATGGAACTCCCTGATCGCATCCAAGCCTAAAGGATGAATTACAAATGCGACTCAGTTGTTCGTAGTTGAAGCCTCACTCCTTGCCAAGAAGTGGCAGGACAAAATCGTGGGTTTTCAAGAAGTCAAGAAGTAGGCCTTAGAGTTGGTCCCAGAGTTGGGCCCTTCATTTGAAGAGGCAGAAAAGGAAAGAGCACAAGCAGAAGATGAAAGAAAAGTGGAGATGGAGGACAAAGGAAAGCAACAAGTACTCCTAGAAGCCGTGGAAGAGCCAAGGACTTGACTTGAGGGCAAGTCAAGGATTATGGTCGGAGCCTATTGGGCCCTTCGTTTTTGGTTAGAAGTTGTGCAAGAAAGAATACAGTCCCAATTTTGGTCAAACACAAGTTGCGCAAGCTACAAAGGAGCTAGACAGTGGAGCAAGCAAAAAATAGAAAAACGGTTGTGAAAAGGGACAACGCAACACCAACAAGGCAAAGGAAGTTACAACATAACAAGAACAAGAAATGATGTGGATTCGAAAGCCAGAAGATCCCACTTAGCCTATATGTATGAGACACATATGATTGTAAAAGGGTTGGTTGTTGGTTGTTGGGTTTTATCATAGAGGGTGTAGAAGGTGTAAACCGAGTATCAGTCTTCTCCATGTAGGTTCTGTGATTGTAATTTGTATACATTTTGGGAAAAGGGTAGATAGAGCTCTGAGGCATGAGTCCGGATCCAGAAGCTTGTAACAGAGAGATGGTTGTATCTGTGAAATTGTATATGAGAAGCTCTTTTGATAATATATATGGGAGGACCTGAAATTTTGAAATATTATGTGTATATATTTGTTTATGATTATGAATCGTCTTTGTACTTTACTTATTTGTGTTTGATAAGATCAATGTGATGTCTCTGTTTACAAATTCTATCGCAACTTGATTGTATTTGTTTCCAGTTATGAATGAGTTTAGATCTGTTCTTTAGTTAGTCTATCTTCCACAAGGTTATGGTGAATCTTGAGATTCTGGAAACCTGCCTAAGTATTCTCCTTGCCCTTCCCTATCTTCTGGTCTTGGTTGCGCTTCGGGTGAGACTTCTACTCTTAGGAGGAGATGAAAATTCCAACGCTCTAGACTACTCGGTACCTTTTGTTGGTAACTTGAGAAGGACCCTGGTCTGATCAATTCTGCACCAACACACATCCACCACTCCCTCTGGTTGCATAGGGTTTTCCACTTCCATTGTTGGTTCCTGGGGTGACCTTGTGGCATGACGTGTTTTCCTCATTGTCATGCTAGGAGCTATGACCTTCGATGGTGACATCTTACTTAAATTTGTGTGGGTTTTCTCAGAAATCTCACCGACTATCTTCTAAATCGTCTGTTCGTTCTTAGATTTTCACTCCTTAGCTCTATGTTTGCTTGAAGTCACAATGGGGCTTCTCGAACACAATTCTTTCTTCTATAGTGTTGTCATAAATGCTCCAAAGCTTGTCGAGTACACTTCTCTCACCGTCATAAATGTTCGTTTCGTACCTCATTTTTTCAGTGACCGATTTTTCTTTTCCTGACTATTTCATTTTTCTGGTGTGCAGTATTTTCTACTATCATATTTCTCTGGCGCACTGGACTTTCTGTTTGTCATATTTGACCTGCACGCAGTATCTTCACTTCTTGTCACCCTAATTTTCTATCTGTTGCGTGTTGTATCTTCCAACTCTTTGTCAACCATTGATCCATCTACCTACTTTTTGAATTATTCTCAATTTTCCACTATTTTTTTCTTTTTTTTCTTCTTTTAACTCCTACTATTCATAATATTTACAAGTCTAACTTCTATGCTGCAACTACTGAGGATTAGTGTTTCGATTGTCCCTATACAATTTCAATCAACTACCATTCACCATTCCTTGAAGTTCCTTTCCTACTAAGTCCTACAACTGCACAACACCTCCATCTATAACAAAAATTATCTCATATGGCCCTAGCCAATGCATTCTAAGCTTCTATGGGTGCTACAAGTATTTATTGTCATACAGGAGAACTAGATCTCATTCTTTGAAGTTTTTCTTCTTAATGTATGTCATGCCAAGCCTTATCCTTTGCTTTATGTACTTCTTGATGGAACCCAACTATGATCCTATCTTCTTCCAATTCCATAAGTTGAGCCAATCTTTCCTATGTTGTGGAAACATGATTCCAAAGCATTAAAGAAATGCAACAAGCCCAATAAAGGAGGCTCGTTAAGATAGAAGGAATGCTCTCATAAATCAAAAAGATTTGCGCAACCAAAAAGCACTAAAAAAATGCAAAGGCCAATAAAATATTCTCCCAAAATCCAACACCGTGAGGCCATCATTTGAGGTGGGCTATTTTGACGCAGAACCTATCGACCCTTGGGCCGATATCCACTCACAGGATCGTTCTATATGCCCTTCGAGCCGGATTTTCTCTTTCAGAATCTCTTCTGGAATCCCCTTTTCTAATCGATCCATAGGTGTTTCTTGCGGTTCGCGATCTCGCAAGTTCGTGAGTCGTGACCTCCAGCTCTTCCTCCGCGATCCCACGATACCCAAGATCACGAAATGGGTACAACTCTCCCTTTGTCATCGCCCTCCTCGCATGACCACCGGCTAGGATAAGCAATAGCACCTTTCGCCTCTCGCGCCTTTGCGATTTCAAAGGTCCAACCTTCATTCCCTTTTCTCTCGATTCCCCGAGAGGCGAGAGGTAAATGGGGTGTTGACTCCTCTGAATGTCTGACGTGTGTTCGCCGGTCCACTTCCAAGGCCCACCGTGTGGTTCTGCTACATGTCTCTTAGGTGCAACCTTGGCACTTTGCAGCTTCTCTTCTCACAACTTTGAGCACCCAAATTTTGGGTTCTCACCTGGAAAACCTCCGAGTTCGCGAGATCCTCTTATCTCTGCCACCTGTCCTCCTCTGATGGATCGCTTATATTACTTCGCGAATTCACTTCTCGTGACTTGGAGCGCTCAATCCTTGGACTCTCACCCTGTGAACCTCGGAGTTCGTGAGATCCTATGATCTTTACCACCTTTCCTCCTCCGATGGATAGCTTAGATTACTTCGCGACTTAGCTTCTCACGACTTGGAGCGCTCAATTTTTGGGCTCTCACCCTGCGAACCTCCAAGTTCGCGAGATCCCTAGATCTCTGCCACCTGTCCTCCTCCTAATGGACGATTGTGATTTTCTTGCGGCTTCGCTACTTCGCCTTTTGTGCTCTCGTGAGTCTTTATGCGAAGGTATCGACCCTTCACCTCCTGAAACCCCGAGATGCGAAATATGTGAGTGATCTGACAGCGTTGTTGGCCCAGATCCTATGTCTCTATTCTCTCGAGATTTACACTTAGAAAACACACACCATAATCTTCTTGCTCCTCTGTGATATCTGACAACTTCCGGGACCTCGTGAATTCTCCACAAAGAACTCCGACCATCAATTTCCTCCTTGGTGATTTCTGCGAAATGAACAAAATGATCTTTCGCAAAACTGGTCCACCCGTGAAACAATATCACTGTGCCTTCTTCCAATGTTTCAAGGCACTAAACCTCCTGAATTTTTCTTCGACAAATGTAAAGACCCTATCCTTCCTGAGATTTCTCCAACTCTGAGTCTTAAAGAATACTCTCGCACGCACTCCTTATGGCGAATCCTTCAATTACTTCAAAGAATTGAAGTTCTTCGACTCTGCGCACTCCCTGCAGCAGTAGTCCTTCAACAATTTCTCAGGTTTACAACTCTAAGACTTTACTCGGCCTACGCACACCTTGCACAACTCCTGTGATCAACTTGCACTTCTCCGAGAATGAGAACAGTTGTTATCCCCCCTGATCTTTCAGAGATGAACTCTGACTTCTGTCAATGCACTCCTTGCGGACAAACTTCACTGCACTCCTTGCAGGAATTTTACTCACTCAGGCAGAGAAACAATTGAAACTCATTCCTTACTCTCTCTCAGACTTCAAACACAAAGCATGAAATCATATACACAGCATATAAAGCAAATGTATAACAGAAAGTAAACATCCATGAGAATAACATTCAACATGCATACACAAAGAACAAATACGACACCATGAATTTGAATCGAAGCTCTTTCTATTAACTCAAATATCTATACATGGGTGTTTTCAACTACATCTCTCTGCTCTCTTCTCTATGCTCTCTACTCTATCTTGGAAATCAATATTACAACTATACAATGAGGGTGTCTATATCCCATTTCCCTCCTCGCGCTCTAAAACTGTCTAATCTAGAAATTCAATTCTACCTACTTACATTCATTAACATAAATGCCTCCACCTAATACAAACGAGAGCGGGACGCTCAAGGCTTGTTTACAAATCAAGAAGTATGCCCCTCTTTAACTATCTCATTTAAGTCTGGCGTATCCACTTCAAAAACATTCAAATGATTTATCACATGCCAAAATGTGTTGGCGTTGCCCATGCTCGCTTGACGTTGGCGATGCTCCTGCATCATACTCCCTCGCTTGAAAATTTTCATGGGCTCCTGTCCATGACCTCTCGCACGATCTGTCCATGCTTCTGGATCTCTGCTTTGTTCTCCTAGTTGGCATCTTCAATTAGATGTCCCTTCCACTTGACCAAGTATTCAAAGTATTCTTTTTGTCTGGTCCTCTTGCTAACCCTTTTGTCCAGTATGCTTTCCAGCTGTGGCTTCTCTGCAACTGGAATATGTTTAGCCCACTGAACCTCTAGTTGTTTATCACCTGTTCCTTCTTCCTCATCTTTGTATGGTTACAAATCTGAGACATTGAATATAAGAGAAATTACAATCCCATCGAATAATCCAATCTCATAAGAATTAGCCCCAAATTTCTTCAAGACCTTACATGGTCCGATCTTCTTCATCTTCAGTTTGTTATATGTCCCCTTAGGGAACCTTTCCTTTCTCATATGTGCCAGAATCAAATTGTCAACCTCAAATTGAAGTTGTCTCATGTGTTGATTTTCTCTGCACTTATACTCTTGGCTCGAGTTTTGCAATCGTTCCTTCACCTGGCTGTGAAGTTCCTTCATCGCCTCTACAAAAGCTTCTGCACTAGCACTCCTAGTTGCATTCTATTTTGAATCTCTCAATTCCGAAACTCCTCTTGGCTGCATCCCATAAACAATCTGGAATGGACTCTGCCCTGTGCTTCTATTGATTGAATCATTATAAGCAAATTCCTCCTGTGGCATAATATTATCCCACTGACTGTGGCATAATATTATCTCACCAAGCTCCTCAGCAAGTCTCCCAATTTTTTGTTCACAACTTATGTCTGTCCATTCATCTGAGGATGATAAGATGAACTGAACGACAAGTTCGTTCCTAGATTTTTCCATAAGGTTCTCCAGAAGTGTCCCACGAACTTGGTGTCTTGATATGAAACTATGCTCCTTGGTAAGCCGTGAAGTCAAATGACCTCTTTGAAAAACTGATTCGCAATGTGAGTTCCATCACTGGTTTTCTGACACGGTATGAAGTGTGCCATTTTAGAAAATCTTTCTACCACTACAAAGATCAAATCAAACTCTCTTTGTGTTCTCGGCAGCCCCAATATGAATTCCATGCTGACTGCATCCCACAGCCTGTCAGGTATGGGTAATGGTTGATAAAAGCTTGCATTCTGCCTTTTCCCTTTTGAATGTTGACAAATTTTGCATCTATCCATGAATCTTTTGACGTCTTCTCTCATTCCTGGCCAAAAATATGATTCGTTCAGATTTGAGAACGTCTTGTCATGACCGAAATGCCTGGCCAATCCTCCACTATGTTTCTCCTTCAACAGATTCTCCCTCATGGAGCACTTTGGAATACAAATTTGATTACCCTTAAATAGTAATCCTTCTTGGATCATGTATTCTATCCATTGACCTCTGTCCTTGAGAATTGGATTCTCAGCTGCTTCATACACCTATTTAAAATCTGGATCATTTCTGTACATGTCCCTGAGATCATCAAAACCCAGTGTTTTGACTCTGAACTCCTACAACAACAAACATTTCCTACTCAAAGCATCAACAACTTTGTTAGCAGTTCCAGAAATATACTTAGTTACAAAAGTAAAATTTTGCATGTATTCATCCCATTTAACATGTCTTTGATTCAACTTCTCCTGTTGAGTCACAAATTGCAAAGCATGATTGTCACTGTATAAGACAAACTCCTTCGGGATTAAGTAATGCCTCCACTTCTTCAATCCCTGAATAATAGCATAGAACTCCTTCTCATACGTGGAGTATTTCACTTTTGCTTCATTCAGATTCTCACTGAAGTATGTTATCGGCCTGTCTTCTTGGCTCAAGACAGCCCCTATTACAAATCCACTTGCATCACATTTTACTTGAAATGTCTTTGTAAAATTAGGCAACACCAAAATTGGTTGTTCCGTGATTTTCCTTTTCAACAAATTGAAGCTTTTGTCATCCTCTTCTTTCCAGTGAAAATACTTGTGTCTCTTCTTCACTATGTCCATCATCAGTGCACTAATTCCACTAAAATTCCTAATGAACTTCAGGTAGAAACTAGCCAATCCATGAAAACTTCTCACCTCAAAGATATTCTTTGGTGATGGCCAACTCTTAATTACCTCCACCTTATCTGGATCCATACTCAACTTATCTGCAGAAATAACAAACCCCAAATAAATGAGCTTCTCTTGCTGTAATCTCTGCATCACTGTAGCCAAATGTTTCAGATGCTCTGCCTCTGTTTTACTGAAAATTAGTATGTCATCAAGATACATAATGAAATTTTTTTCGATGAACTCCTTTAGGACTTCGTTCATCAACCTCATGAAAGTACTTGGCGCGTTTGTTAAGCCAAACAGCATAACAAGCCATTCATACAAACCTTCATTAGTCTTTAAGGCTGTCTTCCATTCATCACCTTCTCTCATACGAATCTAGTGATATCCACTTTTCAAATCAATCTTCAAAAAAAATTTGGCTCCACTCAAACAATCCATCAAATCATCCATCCTTGGCAATGGAAATCTGTACCTGGTGGTTATCTTGTTGATTTCCCTTGAGTCAATACACATCCTCCAACCTCCATCTTTCTTCAGACTGAGTACTATCGGAATAGCACACGGAATCAAGCTTTCTCTAACCAACCCCTTGTCCATTAAATCTTGGACCTGTCTTTTGACCTCTTCATTCTCCTGTGGCATTAATCTGTACGCTGCTTTGTTTGGTAAACTAGCTCCAGGTATGAGATCAATATGATGACTCACACTTCTGATCAGTGGCAACGAACGAGGTAGTTCATCCACTACTATGTCAGCAAACTCTTCCAGCAGTTCCTGAACCTCTTCTGGTAAATCACCTACCCTTGTACTGGTTAAAACAATCTTAGGTTTTCTGACCACAATGAATTGTGGTTCCTCCTTGTTCTTAACCTCTGTAAGAATTTCCTTCCCACTCATGAGAAGTACAATGTTACTTACTTTAGGTTTCACCTCCTTGTCCTTGATTGGAAGCAACATGTGAGTTCTCCTGTTCTTCTCTAGGGTTTATGTGTTCTTCCTCCCATCATGAATCACATTTCTATTGTATTTCCATGGTCTACCCAGCAATAAATGACAAACATCCATGGGAATAACATCACAGAGTATTTCATCTTTATACCCTCCTATTTTAAATTCAACTAAACATTGTTGAGTGACATTTACCTGATGTCCTTTTTGTAGCCATGAAACTCTGTATGGGCTTGGATGTTCAATAGTCTCCAGCTCCATATTTTCTATCATCTCTGTAGAAACAATATTAGCTGTGCTACCACTATCCACGATGACCTTGCATACCCTATCCTTGGTCTTACAAGCAATCTGGAAAAGACTGTTTCTTTGCACTGGATTCTCCACCTCCTTCTCTGGCGTTAAGAGAACTTTTTACATCATCAGCGATCTCCCACCTTTAGTATCTTCTGCCTCAACATTCCACCTCTGTGCTTCGGCGATGTGAGTTTCACCACCTTCTTTCTTCTTATTTGGACATTCATAAGATCTGTGTCCATTCTTTCCACATGTGAAGCATTTTACCACTCCACCTCTTCCTCTTCCTTTACCTCTGGTACGAGGAAAAATGTTTCCATCAGCATATTGACCTCTTTGTTTGGTATGCTGCCCTCTCTATGAACTTCCACCTCTCTCAGTTTGAGTCTGAGGTTTCTTCCAGTCTTCCTTGGGTTTCTGATTTCTATCCTGGGCAACTGATTTGCCTCTAGCTTGAATTCTGCCTCGGCCTCTTTGACCTTGTTTTCGTCTCAGCTTCTCTTCAGCTTTTACAGCCATCTGATAAGAATCTTCCACCATTCGGATGGTCATCATTCTCATCTCATCCTAAATTTCATATCTCATACCATTCATATACCTAGCAACCTTTTCATCATCACTTTCGCAATGACCTGCCCTGATGTTCAACCTGTAGAATTCTTCGGTATATTCCTTCACTGTCATCAGCTTCTGTCTCAAATTTTTCATTCTCTGAAATAGAGTAATTTGGTAAACCCTGGGAATGAATTTTGCCTTCATCTTCGCGATCATCCTATCCCAACTCTTGATCTTCTACTTGCCTTTGCAGTGTCTGTCAGCTTGTAGCTCATCCCACCACAATGTTGCATGTCCTTTCAATCTTGTGACAGCATGTTTGAACTTTTTGTCTTCCTCGACATCTTCATAGTTAAATATGTGTCCAAAGCTCTAATCCATTCTAGAATCTCTTTGGCATCCATATTTCCTTCATATACTGGAATGTCCATTTTTTCCTTAGCACCCATTCTTGCAAAATCCCTAATCAGGCTTTCGTTTGCTGCATCTTCTGCTATGACCTCTTCTCCTTCATGTTCGACCTCATTTTCACTTTCAGAATCACTAAGATCCCTAGCACCAGCTGTGCGCCTTTGTGTTGTCTCCATTCCCTCAAGTCTGGCACATAGGTCACGCATTTCTCTCTCCATGGCTGGATCAGGCATTTGCCTACCCCTTCTTCTTGGCATTTCCATATCCTCTGGTGGATTGGGTGTTTGTCTGTCTCTTCTTCTCGGTGGCATGGTGAATCTTCCTTTTCCATGCTACAGAAAGAAAAGAAATCTTTATGTTCTCTGATACCACAACTGACGCAGAACCTATCGACCCTCGGGCCGATATCCGCTCACAAGATTGTTCTATATGCCCTTCGAGCTGGATCATCTCCTTCGGACTCTCTTTTGGAATCCCCTTTTCTAATCGATCCACAGGTTCTTTCTCGTGGTTCGTGATCTCACAAGTTTGCGAGTCGTGACCTCTGACTCTTCCTCTGCGATCCCGCGACACTCGAGATCGCGAAATGGGTATAGCTCTGCCTTTGTCAGCTCCCTCCTCGTGCGACCACCATCTAGGCTAAGCACTAGTACCTTTCGCTTCTCGCGCCTTCCCGAGTTCAAAGGTCCAACCTTCATTCCCTTTTCTTCTGAGTCCCTGAGAGGTGAGAGGTCAACGGGGTGTTGACTCCTTCGAATGTCTGACGTGTGTCCGTCGATCCACTTCCAGGGCCTACCATGTGCTTCTGCCACATGTCTCTTAGGTGCAACCTCAGCAATTCACGGCTTCGCTTCTCGCAACTTTGAGCACCCAAATTTTGGGCTCTTACCCAGAGAACCTCCGAGTTTGTGAGATCCTCTGATCTCTGCCACCTATCCTCCTCCGATGGACGGATTAGATTACTTCGTGACTTCGATTCTCATGACTTGGAGTGCTCAATCCTTGGGATTTCACCCTGTGAACCTTTGAGTTCGTGAGATCCTCTGATCTCTGCCACCTATCCTCCTCCGATGGACGACTTAGATTACTTCATGACTTCGCTTCTCGCGACTTGGAGAGATCAATTCTTGAGCTCTCACCCTGCAAACCTTCGAGTTCACGAGATCCCTAGATCTCTGCCACCTGTCCTCCTCCTAACGGACGATTGTGATTTTCTCGTGGCTTCGCTACTTCACCTTCCGCACTCTCGCGAGTCTTGATGTGAAGTTTTCAACCCTTCACCTCCCGAAATCCCGAGATACGAAATATGTGAGTGATCTGACGGCCCTGTTGGCCGAGATCCTATGTCTCTATTCTCTCGATATTTACACTTAGAAAACACGCACCATAACCTTCTTGCTCCTATGTGAGATCTAACGAATTCCAAGACCTCATGAATTCTCCACAGAGAACTCCGACTGTCAATTTCCTCCTTGGTGATTTCTGCGAAATGAACAAAATGATCTTTCACAAAACTTGTCCACCCGCGAAACGATATTGCTGCGCCTTCTTCCAATGTTTCAAGGCACTAAACCTCCTGAGTTTTTCTTCGAAAACTACGAAGACCCTATCCTTCCTGAGATTTCTCCAACTCCGAGTCTTAAAGAAGACTCCTGCATGCACTCCTTGCAGAGAATCCTTCAATTACTTCAAAGAATTGAAGTTGTTTGACTCTGCGCACTCCCTGCAACAGTAATCCTTCAACAATTTCTCAGGTTTACAACTCTAAGACTTTACTTGGCCTGCGCACACCTTGCACGGCTCCTGTGCTCAACTTGCACTTCTGCGAGAATGAGAACAGTTGTTATCCCCCTTGAGCTTTCAGAGATGAACTCTGACTTCTATCAATGCACTACTTGCGGACAAACTTCATTGCACTCCTTGCAGGAATTTTACTCACTCAGGCAGAGAAACAATTGAAACTCATTCCTTACTCTCTCTCAGACTTCAAACACAAAGCCTGAAATCATATACACAACATATAAAGCAAATGTATAACAGAAAGTAAACATCCATGAGCATAACATTCAACATGCATACACAGAGAACAAATACGACACCATGAATTTGAATCGAAGCTCTTTCTATTCACTCAAATATTTGTAAATGGGTGTTTTCAACTACAGCTCTCTGCTCTCTTCTCTATGCTCTCTGCTCTATCTTGGAAATCAATCTTACAACTATACAATGAGGGTGTCTATATCCTGTTTCTCTCCTCGCGCTCTAAAACTGTCTAATCTAGAAATTCAATTCTACCTACTTACATTCATTAACATAAATGCCTCCACCTAATATAGACGAGAGCGGGATGCTCAAGGTCTGTTTACAAATCAAGAAGTACGCCTCTCTTTAACTATCTCATTTAAGTCTGGCGTATCCACTTCAAAAACATTCAAATGATTTATCACATGCCAAAATGCGTTGGCGTTGCCCACGCTCGCTTGACGTTGGCGATGCTCTTGCATCATATTCTCTAGATCTAATTCAAGGCCGATGATGTTCTATCTAAAGAGGGACTTCATGAACTACAAAAAAAAAAGATGTCTCCCAAGTCCCAACACAATATGTGGAAGAGAGGCACACTTCCATGGTCTCTCCAACCTACACTTTCGGAGGATTGAGACGCACCCACGACTCCAAGAGCCAGAGCCACCTTAATTTGAATCCACAATTTCCCCCTCTCCACATCGATAATATGCCTTCACCATTTCGTAGCGGCTACCATGGTCCATCACGTCGAGAAGCAACATAATCTCCTTGGTTCATGTTGTGTCGGGGACTATATCACCATACCCTATGGTGCACATCGTCACAATGCAGAAATACAATTTGTCCTCGGTAACCATCATTCTGGATTTGAGGATGGATCTGATGGAGAGAAGGAAAGTGACAACGTAAAAAAACCACCGGGTATTGAATGGCTCCAAGGTAGGAGGATGTATTATTAGTGTCTCCTTTAGCATCAATGTCTATCATAGACAAATAGTCGAGGGTTCGATCCGTCGACACCTTGGTCGGATTTTTTGGCTGGATTATCACTCGCCCGATCGAATTAATTGAGTTGCTCCTTGGACCTTCGATAAAGCCCCCCCATAAGCCTGTGATCTCTCCAAGATAGTGCATAATCCTCTCAAATTAGAGTAGGTGATCGATCGACTGAAACTGTCAGCAAACGATTAAATCTAGATGCACCGATCTGATTGACGAGAGAATAAAAGGTCGTGTGAGGGGAGAGAAGATGTAGTCCAAGCAACTGTGAGGGAATGAAGATCATAAAAGGATTGTAATATCATTTTTTTTCCTATCGGAATCTTTATTAACTAGATATTAAATTGTTTTACATCTCGTCCAGATATACCAGACCAACTATAGAAAGAGCTCACACAAAGAGAATCAAACACTTGGAAATAATGGAGCAAGAGTCAGTTGCATAGTTGAACTCTACTTCACTTAATGTAGATTCTAGTTTTCTGTGGTTTGTATTAACCGAATAAGTAGAGTCATTTCCTATATAATGATGTAATCAGTATTTATTGAATAATATAGATTATGAGAATTGCCTCACCTGTGTTTGTTCTTTCCAAATTCTAAGTTGGTATCAAAGCATGTTGGAGATCCAATTTGAGTAGGGGCGTCAAGTGCTCCCCATGCAGTGTTAGAGGAGTGTCAATCCATATCATACTTACGAAATTCCAAAAATATGGTTACCTCTTCCTCCCCTCGTTTTTGTCCAAGAGCGCTAGAGCACCGGCACTCATGCTCCCACTCTCGGTCAGTGTTGCAA
>JZKD02S0567467.1:614661-624677 GCA_000966675.3 Picea glauca | reverse complement strand
TTAAGTCTAGTTCTATTTTAGAACTAAAGTGTAATGTTGAGTTGCAACTGAAGTCTTAAATCTAGTTCTATTTACGAACTAAAGTGTAATGTTGAGTTGTAACTGAATTCTCAAGCCTAGTTCTATTTTCGAACTAGAGTATACCAGTCTCAAGTCTAGTTCTAAGTTCAAATTAAAATATGAATCTAAGTTATACTTAAAGCATGCAAACAGATTACTATTTCGAGCGTCTCCTCTTCCCCTCTTCAGCCTATATAAGTAGAGGTCGAACCCTCTCTTCAATACAGTTTGATATGCAGGTCAAGGGTGAAGCAATAGAGGCGCATATTAGTGACAAAGAGGCAGCATACCAAAGAAGCATATCAGTGGTGTATATCAGCAAAAGAGGTTGCATATCAGAGGCATATATCAATAGCATATCAGTGTTGTATATCAACAATAGAAGCAACATATCAGAGGTGTATTTCAGCAAGGTCTCTTAGGTCTTTGTCAGGTCAGAGTCATCTTGGCAAGCTCTTTAAGAGCAGAACATTCATGGTGGATATTTGTAAGTGATCTTACATTATTAATGCAATAAAGGAATATCATTTGCTGGGGTTTTTCTCCCTGTACAGGGTTTCCCTAGGGTATATGTGTTGTTGATGTGCATGCTTACTTATTTACATAGTTATTGCTATTCGGTTATGATTTGGTATTGTTGAAGTGTATTAAGTTGGAATCGAAGTGTTAAATAAAATATAAGAATTAATCCGCATAAGAAATCAATCTCATAATTTAAAATTCCCTTTGGAAATACTGTGGTTTCAATTGTGGCCTGCTCTAAGAATTTTAAATTCTGAGCACCTTCTGGCCACACAATTAAGCATGACTATTGATCTTCAATCTCGGGCGATGCCTCTTGATCAATGGCTACAGTCTGTCCTCTATATACCTTGGTCAACTCTCACCCAACAACCCTTTTCCTCCTTCCACACGCACCCCCAGATCTCACGATCTATCGACGCGTGCCCTCCTCTCAAATCGCCGACTACGATTGATTTCGCCCTTCAGGCTTCAGTAGTTTCAACTCTCAACTCTCTCTTCCTCCATGGTACTTCCACCCAAATTCGACGATCTGTCGACGCATGTCACTCACAGATCAACGGTTGTGGTTCACTTCTGCTCTTCGGGCTTCGGGAGTTTCAACTCTCAGACTTCGCTTTCTCCCGGGATGCTTTCACCCGAAGACAATGAATTTCTGCCATGCGTCCCTATGGATCTGACGGTCCAGATTCACCTCGACTCTTCGATATGCTTTCACTCAAATTTCATAGATCTTTGTCGCGTGTCCCTCTGAGTCTGACGGCTATGATTTACTTCAGGTCTTTACCAGGAGTCCATGGACTTCTGCCGCATGTCCTTCTGAATCAGACGACTATGATTGATTTCTCCTTTCGGGCTTCGGGAGTTTCAAATATCAACTCTTACTCCCTCCATAGGACTTCCACCCGAAGTTGATGATTTGTTGACACGTAACGCCCTGGTGGTCAATGACCAGGATCCACTCTTCGGAGATTTCTCTCTCTCCTAATCTACAAACTTCTGAAGTTGTATATCTTGCACCACTTGTCCCTCTAGATGATGGACGGTCCCTAATCACTTCAGGACTTTGACAAGTCCGCTCTCCTATGCACACAAAGGACTTAAGGCTTGTGCACTTTACCTGGATCTGACGGATGTCGATCCCTTGTGCTCAGATCCAATGGCTGGGATATGTTCTCCTCCTAGCACGTTCCTTCTTCATCTTAGACCCTGATCTGACGGTCCAGGTCTCTTCCTGCGCCCGATCTGACGGTTAATGTTGCTCCTCCTCATGAGCTTCCTTGTTCTCCTGGACTTGGGAAAATTTGTAAGTGTTCAAAGGTTGCGGCCTTTGATTCTTCTACGAGCCCGACTACTTGGGTCTCGACTTCGCTCTTCCTCCTGAGCTTCGGGACTTGAAGCGAGTTCGTCGACGCACTCCTTGCACTATCCCTTCTGAGATTTGGCCAATGTAACTTGGCTTCGGTTCTGGCACACACTTGCACTTTCATTGTGCAAACTTTCACTACTCCTCCAAAGCTTGTGAACTTGAAGTAAATTCGCTTCTACGCGCACTCCTTGCGCTACCTCTCTTGAGATTTTGCCTACTCAAGTTCTAATATTTTAGTCCCTTTACTCCTCAAAGGGATTCTTGTGCCTTCTCGACAGCCTTTGCTCAATGCACACTTTCACAGCTTTACAGAGTGTTCAACAACTCTGTGAGTATCTCCCCTCTAATACTCTTCTCTTTGAACTCGATAGAGAGTTCTTCTGTGCACAATTGCATCTACTCAATTCCCACCTGGTCGATCTCTACAGAGTTCTTAGTGACTCTGTCTCTCTGTGCTTCGCCTGCACAATTTACCCTCCAAGGTATTCAACAACCTTGATTTTTCCCTTGAGTTTTTATCACTCTGGTGCACCCTCTTGGCACGTTCTTTTCTGACTCCGCAGAGTTCAAATGCACACTCCTTTCGCTGGCTGCAGAACCTCCAATGTTCTATTGTGCACTCCTTGCACAACCTAAAGAATACAAAATGATGTCTCAACCTCAACAAAGATAGATAAATCTATCTTCCTACTACAAATGAAACCTATCATGCATCTACAACATACATAAACACACACAAATAAAATTCATTGGATACACATAAACATGCACAAATAACATTCATCGGATACACATAAACACACAAAAAGTTCATATGCAGGAAAAACTGCTTTCTTTCTATTAAGATGAATGTCTGATTACAATACGTGCAGGATGGACTGTAACAGAATCTCAGCTCTCTCAAGCTCCCTCAAAGAACTATTCTATCTCATATTTCCTCCTCTGAGGATTTCTAACTAACTTGTAATGACCTCCTATTCAGTAACAATACTCCTCCCGCAGCCTCATTTGGGCATACAATGCATCTACGTATACAAGAAGTTTCTTAGGGTTCCCTCCAGCTACTTCTATTCTTGAAAGAAGCTAACTACCCCTTAGTTCTGTTACATTAAAGTCTAGGAGTGAAACTCCCAGATCACTCGCGATCATTTTCTCCCAAGCGTTTTGATCTTCTTCAGTTTTCAATTAGTTCAAGAAAGATTTGCAAGAAACGCCAATGTTTCATATTCCGAAATGATTCAAAGGCACGCTAAGGCACTGCGTTGTCTCTCCATGTGTGCTTGTTTATGGTGCTCCTGCATCATACTCCACTACTGGGAAAAGCATGAGCTCTTGTTCATGGCTCCCTCTGCTATGTTATTGAGATCCTCCAGGGTCCCAAACCTAAAATTGGAGTTGTCCACTCGCTCCTCTTCCTTGCTATCTTTGTTTCCCTGCTGCTCCTGCAGGTCCTCTTCTGTTCCATCCTTCTCTACTGACTACTTCTTGTGCTACTTCCATCATCAATCTCTTAATATCCTCTATTTCTTTGTCCAGCTGGTCCACTAGATGGTTTTCCTCCTGCAATATGCTATGTTGCATCTTCTCTCCATAATTTTCCAACTTAACTTGTTGTATGAGATGCCTTTGCATCTTTACCCTTCTCTCCAGGGCCTCCATCTCTTCACACAGATCAACAAGATTCATGCTATCTGTTTCTTCCTCCTCACTGTAGGTTCACATTCTACAGTTATCTCTTGCTCAGCTTCTTGGTTGAAAAATTTGAGCCATTCCTCTGAATGCTCTTCTCTCCCCATCTCTTGGGCACATTGAAATGCATGCTCTTTCTCCTTTTTACCAACCTGATCAATCTGATCCTTCATGTTATCTTCATCTATTATGGCACTAGATGGCCACTCTATTGTAGACTCCATTTCTACAGTCTCACCACTGAGTTTCTTCTCAACTTCCTCCTCTGACAAATTGAATTTTTTCATCTCCTCTTATGTTGGTTCAACTCCAACTTCTCTCCAGGCTGGTATGCTCTTCCACCTGTTTCCAACTTGATCTATTAGATATGCCTACTCTACATATTTACCCTTCTCTCCAGGGCTTCCAATTCCTCATATAGCTCAACAAAATCTATGTTGTCTGCTTCCTCTTCTGTTGCAGGCTCTAGTGCTGCAGTCATCTCATGTTGAGCTCCTCGGCTGAAATTTTTGAGCAATTCTGTTGAATGTTGTTCTCCTGAAATCTACTTGATTGTCTCCTGGAAGCCATCTTCTGGTTCTGGATTGTCCAGCCAATCTTCCAAAATATTCAGCTCTTGCTCCCATTGAGTGATCAATTCATCAGAATTATCCTCTTTTTCTGTTGGGGCAGACATCAGTGTATGCTCCTTCTCCCCCTCTTTGACAGTCTCTATTGGTTGTATTTCCTCTGTGATACTTGCATCACATACACAATTAGCTTTAAAAGAATTTGGAACCATGGCCTCTTTCTTGGATTCTTGTTGCACCACCTCTTCATGTGCAATACTTGTACTAGCCTCTGTTGGACTATTTGGCAGGAATATTTGAATTCCCCCAATGATCAAAATGCATTTCTGATCCTTCTCCACCAACTCTCCTTGTTGATATGAACTCTCAGTTGAGTTCATGATACTTTCATATAGTCTCCTCTCTTCTTCCTTTCCCACCTAGCAATCTGGGATTGCTATTTTGCCCTCTTAGTAGGCTATGTGATCTTCAATTGATCTCATCTCATTGCCCACCTGGCAATTTAAATTTCCATCACTGCCCTCCTAACACTCTATGATATCCTCATTTGATCTCATCTCATTGCCCCCCTGGCAATATGAAAATTCATCTCTGCCCTCTTGGCGGTTTATGAGACCTTTAACTGGTCTCACCTCCTCCTCATCACTGAGGTTCCTCCCAATATCTGGTTCACAGATGTGAATCAGTTTCTCCTCTATGTCACTGAGGTTTTCAGCATGCCTCAACCACTTTCTCATTACTTGTTGCTACCTTCTGGCTAACAACTTCCTTACAGGTCACTTCTCTTTCCTCTTCAAAGGCCATTCATATGTCCAGTGTACCTTTGTCTCCTACTGCATATTCAATGTCAGTTGTTCCATTCTTTCTCTTATCTCAATGAGCTCCTTGTCAATTTCTTCTTTACTTTTCTTCTGGCTATCTCCTCTTCGACCATGCTCATGGCCTTCAATAGCCATCTTTTCTCTCTTCATCCCTCCTGGCTATCTACCATTTGTTGCACACCTTGCAACAATCTTTACAAAGCATCAATACTCTGTCTCTCTTCACCTGCTGTCTAAAGGTGAACTTCATCTTTTGATACCATTTGATGTCATCAGATTATCTCTATTCACATTCTTACCTTTGCCTACAATATGTAGACAAAATTCAACTCTTGATACTACTTGATGTAGTCAAACTATCTCCTTCATCTCCTTCGCCTGAAATCTACAGACAAAATCATGCTTTGATACCACTTGATGGTATCGAACTATCTCCTTTATCTCCTTCGCCTGAAATCTACATACAAAATCACGCTCTAATACCACTTTGATGTAGACCCCCCTTCTCCCCTCGGGGATGCTCGACCTCCCGGTCTAGGATCATTCACATCAAGGATTCATATCGACTCTTCGGGCCTTTATTAGACCCCAATCAATCTACACAAGTCCCCTTTTCTTCAAAGTGAGGTTCTGTCAAACCTATGGGCTCTTTCCTGACCTCTTCGAAGAATTTGAATAACAGACGCTAGCTCCCCTCGCTAGGTCCTTTCCTTCATATGACCTTGGGCCATGACCTCATGTACACACGTGCTTGTGGAGCAAACAAAAGTGGTTTGAGACCACACCGCTTTTCTCCTCGCAAGTCCCTATCAATCACCACGTGTCCCTTTGGAAATACCGTGGTTTCAGTTGCGGCCCGCTCTAAGAATTTTAAAGTCCGAGCACCTTCTGGCCCCGCAATTAAGTGTGACAGTTGATCTTCAATCTCGGTCGATGCCTCTTGATCAACGGCTACAATATGTCCTCTATCTACCTTGATCAACTGTCAACCAGCGACCCTTTTCCTCCTTCTACATGCACCCCCAGATCTCATGATCTATCGATGCGTGCCCTTCTCTTAAATCGATGGCTACGATTGATTTCAACCTTTGAGCTTCGGGAGTTTCAACTCTCAACTCTCGCTTCCTCCATGGTACTTCCACCCGAAGTCAACAATCTATCGACGTGTGTCAATCACAGATCAATGATTTTGGTTCACTTCTACTCTTCAGGCTTTGGGAGTTTCAACTCTTAGTCTTCGCTTTCTCTCGGGACGCTTTCACCTGAAGACAACAGATTTCCGCCATGCATCCCTCTAGATCTGACAATCCAGATTCACCTCGGCTCTTTGGGATTCTTTCACCCAAAGTTCATAGATCTCTGCCACATGTCCCTCTGAATCTAATGACTACGATTTACTTCAGGTCTTTACTCGGAGTCCACGGATTTATGCCACGTGTCCTTTTGAATCGGATGGCTACGATTGATTTTGACTTTCGAAGAATTTCAACTCTCAACTCTTACTCCCTCCATAGGACTTCCACCCGAAGTTGATGATCTGTTGACATGTAACCCCCTTGCGATCAACGACCAGGATCCACTCTTCAGAGATTTCTCTCTCTCATGATCTACAAACTTCCAAAGTTGTTGATCTTATGCCACCTATCCTTCTGGATGATGGACGGTCCCTAATCACTTCGGGACTTTGGGACTTTGGCAAGTCCGCTCTCTTGTGCACACAAAGGACTTAAGGCTCGTGCACTTTACCTGGATCTTATGGATGTCGACCCCTCACGCTCAGATCCAATGGATGGGATCTGTTCTCCTCCTAGTGCATTCCTTCTTCATCCTAGACCCTAATCTGACAATCCAGATCTCTTCCTACGCCCGATCAGACGATTGTTGTCGCTCCTCCTCTTGAGATTCTTTGTTCTCCCGTACTTGGGAAAATTTGTAAGTGTTCAAAGGTTGCAGCCTTTGATTCTTCTACGAGCTCGACTACTTGAGTCTCGACTTCGCTCTTCCTCCTGAGCTTCGGGACTTGAAGCAATTTTGTCGATGCGCTCCTTGTGATGTCCATTTTGAGCTTTAGCCAATGTAACTTGGCTTCGATTCTGGTGCACACTTACACTTTCGTTGTGAAAACTTACACTACTCCTCCAAAGCTTGTGAACTTGAAGTAAATTCGCTTATGTGCACACTCCTTGCGTTGCCTCTCTTGAGCTTTAACGTACTCAAGTTCTAAGATTTCAGTCCCTTTACTCCTCAAAGGGATTCTTGTGCCTTCTCGACAGCTTTTTCTCAATGCACACTTGTAGAGCTTTACAGAGTGTTCAACAACTCTATGAATATCTCCTCTCTAATACTTTTCTCTTTGAACTCGATAGAGAGTTTTTATGTGCATGATTTCATCTACTTAATGCCCACCTAGAACATCTCTACAGAGTTCTCAGTGACTCTATCTCTCTGTGCTTCCCCTGCACAGTTTACCCTCCAAGGTATTCAACAACCTTGAGGTTTCCCTTGAGTTGTTATCACTCTAGTGCGCCCTCCTGGCATGTTCTTTTCTGACTCCACAAATTTTATATGCACACTCCTTTCGCTGGCTACAAAACCTCCAATGTTATGTTGTGCACTCCTTGCACAGCCTAAAGAATCCAGAATGATGTCTCAACCTCAACAAAGATAGACAAATCTATCTTCCTACTGCAGATGAAACCTATCATGCATCTACAACATACATAAACACACACAGATAACATTCATCAGATACACAGAAACACACAGAAAGTTCATATGCAGGAAAAATTGCTTTCTTTCTATTAAGATGAATGTCTGATTACAATATGTTCAGGCTAGACTGTAACAGAGTTTCATCTCTCTCAAGATCCCTCAAAGAACTATTCTATCTCCTATTTCCTCCTCTGAGTATTTCTAACTAACTTGCAACAACCTCCTATTCAGCAACAATACTCCTCCAATAGCCTCATTTGGGCATACAATGTATCTACATATACAAGAAGGTTCCTAGGGTTCCCTCTGACTACTTCTATTCTCGAAAGAAGCTAACTACCCCTTAGTTCCGTTACATTAAAGTCTAGGAGTGAAACTCCCAGATCACTCGTGATCATTTTCTCCCAAGCATTTTGATCTTCTTTAGTTTTCAATTAGTTCAAGAAAGATTTGCAGGAAACGCCAGTGTTTCATATTCTGAAATTATTCAAAGGCGCGTAAGGCGTTGAGTTGTCTCTACACGTGTTCTTGGTAACGATTCTCCTGCATCAAATATATGTGTGTGTGTGTGTCATAATAATAACCATATTCAATGTGATATCTACAACAACACATGTTATGAATTGTGTTTATTCGAACATACCAAGGATTGCATTTATGGAAAGATCTTTAGCCTAAGTTAAGTGCACTATGTACTGTTTTAAATCTCTCATACAATTTTGTCTTTGTAATGTCAAGATAGTGTTTAATATGGGGTTCATGGTCCCTAGATCCCCTTCTTAATTTTAGTACATATTTTTTGTTGGAAGGGGGCCTTGTGTTATCATGCCAGAAATTTTGAACTAGTCCCTTAACCGCTCCAATTAACTTCATGTCAGAACAAGGTAGCCTTCCAGTGAAGGCCCACAAATATGTTGGGGCACTTGTGTCGAGGATATCTCGTCTATGAGAATACTTTCTAAGGGTTTTGACATTGAATGTCAAAAGGTGAGAGGTTCGTTGTAGCAAATGATGTTTTCTTGTAATCTTGCTAACAATTGACTGGGACAAGACACATCGGGTTGCATTGTGGTATTTAGAAAAAAACTTCTTACCAATTCTTTGAAAAACATCTACAAGGTTTCGTACATGATGACTTGTTTCTACACTTTTGACTCTTTTAATGCCTAAAATTCTCCTAAGAACAGTCAAACTTCTAGATTTTAACAAGGATAAAAATAATTGACATTTAGCAACATCAGATTTTGGTTCAAAATATTCTTGAATGATTTTATAAGAGTTATAATGAATAGTACGGTTAGGTAACTTACCTTCAAGTGATGCTAGACCACTTTCATCGACCTGAATGTGTTTAGGAGTTCTTCGCCGCGCAGTGCTCAATCCAGGTAGGGACGATGAATCCCTATTCTAGGACTCTTGACCTCCCTGTTGTGGAGTTAACAATGTTGCAGTTCTTTCCCCTTCAATAACTGACAGATCAACTATGGGAGGAGAGTGCACATTTGACTATCCAACAAGAGATTGCACCACAGGACCTTCTTCACTGCAATGTTGTACACCAGTTGCTTCTTTAATTCCATCCATTGTATAATCAAATCCAAGCAAATCCTCCATCATCTGTTCATCCAAAAAAAGTTGTATTGATGAGATATTGTTTGGATTGCTCTCTAATGAACTCTTGTTCTTTTCTTCTGGTGATGGAGGAGAAGAATTAGTGGCATCTATTATGCTAGAAATTAGATTTCCCTCATGAGAAAGCCTACGCTTTGACATACATAACTTTGTTTTTTCTCTTTCTTCTTCTACCTTTTCAATCGATTTCTTTTTTCTAGAGGATTTTCTTTCTTGAATCTGGTGGTTACCCATGTTTAAAGATAAGAATTGGCTTCCAAACACCCACCACAAATTTGTCTTTGTATTATGTAATAAGGCACAACCAAGTAGAGAAATTTGTTTTTGTATTGCAAAATAAGACACATCTAATAATTCCAATTCCAATTGCACTTGGACAAATTTGTCTTCCAATTCCAAGAAGATACAAACAACAATTCCAATTGCACTTGGACAAATTTGTCTTCCAAGTCCAAGAAGAAACAAGAATATACAAACAACAATTCCAATCGCACTTACACAAATTTGTCTTCCAATTCCAAGAAGACACACACAACAATTCCAATTGCAGTTGGACAAATTTATCTTCCAATTCCAAGAAGACACAATTACATACAAACAACAATTCCAATTGCACTTGGCAAAGTTGTCTTCCAAATTTTC
>JZKD02S0567467.1:599440-610155 GCA_000966675.3 Picea glauca | reverse complement strand
TTTAGAGAAACTTAGTAATTATTGTAAAATAATATAATATGTAATTTATAAATATAATAGAAAATTTATAAATATTCATTAAACAATGTATAATATAAAAAATGCAATAAGTTTTTTCAACTATGACTAAATTTATATTATATAAGGTATTGTGTTGAGGCAAATATCATTATAAAAAAAATTATACAAAAATTTGGCGCAAGGCCTAAAATGTTATTTGCAACCGGTAGAACATAGCATATAAACAACTCTTATAGAATGTATAATAAGAGTAATCTAAGAAGGTTCCAGATGCAATAGCGGAATTCCAACCAGAACCACACCAAATCTCAGAAGAAAACACACTACTCAATGCCAAAGAACCAGGGGAAATGCCAATGAGAAAAATCTGAACAGAACCAAGACAATTAGCAACGAACGGCCCACAGAAGTTGAACCTAGAAACTAGGGGATTCTTGGTCCAAAGCGAAGAAGTTGTCGGCATTGGAAACAAAAACATGAGCCTCAACCATCTGAAACCACCAAAGACTAACTAACCTGCCTCAACCCTCCACCCTTCTTAAAAGATTGGTTTCTACTTCGGTTCATATATATATTTTTTTATGTAGTAGGTTAAAGGTTCTGTGAAATTGATAAATTTTTCCAAAAATATTTATTAAAAATTTGATGAAAAATTGTTGGATGTAGATTTAAACAAAAAAAAAAAAACATTTCATAGAATAACTAACCAACATCTATTTTGACAGTTTAATAATTATAACCACCAAACTAACCTGCCTCAATCCTCCTTAAAAGATACTCAATTAAAAAATTATTGTAATATATTACAATTTATAAAAAATTTAAGTTATGTAAATTTGGATAAAATGGTTATTTGGTTCCTACTTTCTTATAGGTTTTGGTTTATATATTTTGACTTTGTAGGTTAAAGGTTTTACGAAATAATGATTTTTTCCAAGGTTATTTATTATAAATTTGGTGAGAAATTGTTGGATTTGTAAATTTGAGTGATTATTTCTGTAACTAGAGTATTTCAGCACGCTGAATTCATTTCTGCATGCAAAAGTGGATTTTGAATAACAAAAAATAGTGATTATTGAAAATTTATATAGTCAAATTAATAAGAAAAAATCATTTCATAGAACAGCTAACCAAAACCTATTTTTCACAGTTAGATAACTAAATCTATTTATAAAGATTAGATGTACCCAGTCCAAGACTTTACAATTTACAAACTTACCCAAAATATCAAAGTCTTTCGAGGTCACAGGCCTACACATTTGACCCTAAAACTGGCAGACATGACAGAGAAACTGTGCATAAAAGACCCTCGGAGGAGAATAGCACCTGGGCCCGCTCCTTTGTCACGCCGGGACCTGTTCCCTTATGCTGTAGTCCTGGGCACTGCTCTGTCATCTTCAGACAACAAACAATTTTTCCTTCAGAATGATCAGTTCAGTTTGCAGTTGCCTAAGAATGGCAATATGCATACCTTGGTCAATGAGGAGTCACCGGAGCTGGTCACAGTTATTTCACAGATCAATAATAAGCTTCTTATTCCGGTCACTAACTTGCCTTCCAGTTCCCCCGCATTTTCTTTCTCGGCCTTCGAATAGAGCTCCAGCTTGAGCTCGATGTCCTGCAGATCAACAATTACTTGATCCCACTAACCTCTATTTAGCTCTATTTAGCTCTTATGGTGGAATAAGCTACGGTGAAGCATCTATCTCTGTTTTTGACTGACAGCAAGCCCATTGTCCAACAGTGAATATATTTGTGATGATTGCAGGATCCTTCAGCTTTCAAGAGCTTCAGCAATGGCTTCAGTCTTCAAGGAAATCAACAAGTGATCAAAATATGTTCGTTGCAAGCTCTTGCAATGACAGGAGGTGCCTCTGCCCTCAATGGATATGGTAAACAACTCTGCCCTCAATGCAGTTGATTTTCCAGCAATTCTGCAGGACCACACATGTTCTAGCATTCAGCCAATGTGCTAGTTATTTATAAGCTCTAGGCAAAGAAAAGATTATTTAGATTCTGTTGTTTTTATGTGACAAGCTCAGTATTTCTAATCTCCAATCATAAAGTTGAAATTAAATCCTACGATATGCCTTCTGGCCAAAGGTCATGCTAAAATTTGATCCTAATGGAAACATTAGATTGCATATAATCACAAGCAGGTGGTTCACCTGGTTCACCTGTTAATAGAGTATAAGCAGATTATCCACTGCAAATAAAAAGACTAGCTAGAAGTTTCCCTCCAGTTTTGGATTAATGCTGAATGTTGTACCTCAGCCTTTGCTTTGAAGTCTGGAAGGCTCCATTTCAGAGTTCTCCATCGAGTCATATATATCTTTAAAAAAAAAAACAGATTTGGAAGAAGAAAAGCCATCATGAATGATACTAACCTAGCCATAGATTTAACATTACTAATGTCTTAAAGTTACTCAGGGTTTGCATTACATATTTATCTTCTTACATCATTTGATTATATATGCTCTTAGTTAAAATTTCAACTATCCTTTACATTAAAAAATCAAAGGCTTCTTAAGAAACATCATGTGAATCTTGAAAAGCAATGACATTTAACTTTTACCAACAATGCAAACAAATTAATTAGACTCCAACATGGTTCATAGGATCAATTCATTACGTTAGGAGTTATGGTTGATAATAATCATTTCATCTATAAAGGAAAAATACTACAATTTACTTCATGGATAAGAATATTGACATCATGGATGGATAATAAGTCAAACCAAATGTAGATTTGCAATAAATTTAATATAGAGTTGCAAAAGAACCTAATTTCTATTGACAATAATCTTAGATAGATAATGCATATTAACTAAAATTTGCTTGAATAACTAGAAGTACAAAAATATTGCCATTCTAAGAACAATGACAACATCGAAAATCTTTTGTTGTTGTTACATTCACAAACTAAAATGTAGAAGATTGTTCATTTGATGCAGAGGCATTATTCCTTGTTTCATTTGTATTGATAAGCAACTTGGATATGCTTCGTCTCAATCCCTTAGAAGCAATTGCATTTGCCATCAAATCCTCTCTAATACTCTCCAACATCCTTACCACAACTTTCATAGGTGGTCTTTCTTCTGGTGAATGTTTTGAACAAAGCAAACCAACACGTAGCAAAGATAGTAGACATTTGTATACATTATTTTCTTCAATTTCATCTCCATCCACCTCGCTAAAAAGACTACTTTCAATTACCTCATTCACTTTGTTTGGGTATGCAAAGTTTACCCAATTGTGCAAGTTTAGGTCTCCAACAAACATGTGACTAGTTGGTTGTTTTTGGTGAGCATTTCCAATAACATAATGCCATAGCTATAAACATCTCCTTGGGTGGAAACTGTCCCACTCAATCCATACTCTACAGTAAAGACAACCTTCATTAAAATTTACTCAATCAATCCATACAAATATTGTTAATGAGAGAAGAAAAATGAATGTGATGTTTAAAAAGGACATACCTAGGGCAATGTAGCCAATGGATCCTCTTAAAGCAAGTGATAAAGCATGTGAATTAGTAGAGATTTCACCAATTAATCTTGCAATACCAAAATCTATTACATGGCCTAGCATATTTTCATCCAAAAGTATATTGCTAGGTTTTATATCACAATGCACAACTTGCACAAAAGAATCATGATGAAGATATTCCATGGCATGGGCCACATCTATGGCAATGTCTAATCGTGTTTTCAACCCCAATTCACACACATCTTCAGCATTGTTGTCATCTCTGTTAGGATGCAAATGCTTCTCTAAGCTTCCATTAGACATAAACTCAAACACTAAACCTTTGAAATGGAGGTTGGAACATGAGGTTATGATTTTCACTAGATTTCGATGTCGAATCTTTTGCAAGACATTGCATTCTACTTTAAAACTCTTCTCAACCTGGTCGTTATGCAACTGGAGAACCTTCACAGCGACAAGTGTACCATCATTTAAAATCCCTTTATAAACTAACCCAAAGCTACCTGTTCCTAGCAAGTTGGCTTTGGTGAATCCATTAGTTTCTATGTGAAGCTCTTGATATGAGATCCTTCGGAGCTCTAACTTTTGGAAAATAGATCTTGAGACATAAATGTTTTGTATATGCATATTCCCTCTCCATAGGAATCTTAAAACAAGACAACATAGTAGAAAAGCAATAGCTCCACTCACTGGCAATAGTACTCTTTTGATAATTGTAGAATGACCTCTTGGTGTTGGACAAGCAGATAATTGGAATAGTTTTGGTCCACAAAGGTCGGGATTTCCATTTAAGGACATGATAATTGATTGGTTTACAAATAATCCTTCTTTTGGAATTTCCCCGGTGAGCTTGTTAAAAGATAAATTCAAATACTTAAGCATTTTCAACTTGTTTAGGGTATTTGGTATTGTCCCTGATAAGAAGTTGGAAGAGAGACCTAGGCTCATAAGACTTTATAAATTTTCAAGTGAATCTCGAATAGATCCTTGGAAGGAATTTCGAGATAAATTCAATGGAAATAGTTCAACGCAACTTCCAAGCGTAGATGGAATGACTCCACTCAAGTGATTAGCAGAAATATCTATAGCTTGAGTCATTGCAATTTTACCAATCTCTTTGGGCAAGGAGCCTTCTAATAAATTCCAAGACAAATTCAAATAGAAATTTAGATTATAAAGTTCAACAATTTCACGTGGTATGCTTCCAATGAGTCTATTGTGTGACAAGTCGAGCAATTCCAAATTTATACAGTTTCCTAAGTTGGAAGGTATACTTCCTGATAATTGGTTGTGATGAAGGACTAGAAATCTTAGTTGTTCAAGGGATGCAATGGAATTGGGAATCTTCCCAGAGAGCATGTTTATGTTGATGTCCAAGAGACCGAGTCGTTGTAACTGTTCAAATTCATTAGGTATGTCTTCTTGTAATTTGTTGTTTCCTAAATATAATCTTTCTAAATTTTTAAGGTTTCTTTAAGATGGAATGCTACCATTTAAAGAATTTCCAAATAAATTTAGATAGGTTAGGCTGCTAAGATTGCCTATATGTGGAGGGATGTTTCCCTCTATCAAGTTGTTTGCTAATGTCAAGATAGACAAATTGGTAGAAAGTTTTCCTATGGCAAGGGGTAAGACACCTACTAGTTTATTATCTCTCAGGTTTAGTTCTTTTAGGTGGGAACAATTGGTAAGGGCTATAAGAAAAGGCATGGTTGTAACACTACCACTACCAAGCTGATTAGATAACAAAAATAATATTTCAAGGAGGGGTAGCTTACCCAACTCTATCGGCACACTCCCACTCAACATGTTGATGCTTAGATCGAGCATTCCAAGTTTTGAACAATTTCCAATGGAATTTGGTATGTTTCCAATAAGTTGATTTCCCCATAAATTGAGATCTATTGAGTTGAAGATATTTGACAAAGAAGCAGGAATGGTGCCGGATAATTCGTTCTCATAGAGGTGAAGTGTTTGGAGACTAGTAAGTCGGCTCAATTCTTGTGGTATACTGATTGTGAGTTTGTTTGTGCATATTTCCAAGTCAACCAAAGTGGATACATTTGATAAAGAAATGGGAATGGTGCCTGATAATTCATTCTCACATAGGTAAAGTGTTTGGAGACTAGTGAGTCGGCTCCATTCTTGTGGCATACTCTGTGTGAGTTTGTTTGTGTAAATTGCAAAGACAACCAAAATGGAGATATTTGACAAAAAAAAATGGGAATAGTGCCTGACAATTCAGAATAACACTAGTGAGTGAGACCATTTTTTGCAATCTCTAAAATAATAAAAAACGAGAAGTTTCCAAAGAAAGACGAATGGTACCTGTAAGGCTGTTTGCTCCGAAGGAAAACACTTGCAGATGTGTTAGGGAACCCAACTTCTCGGGAATACTTCCAGTCAGATTGTTGTACGGGAGCGCCAAGTAAGCTAATTTTGTGCAATTGCCTCAGTGGGAATGTTTCCCTCCAATTGATTGCGGTGCAACCGGAGCTCCCTCAAACGAAAAAGGCGTCCCAGCTGAGTTGGGATATGACCATGGAGCGCATTGTTGGAAAGATTGAGTGAGTGGAGAAACGTCAAATTACCGAGGTAAGGAGATATGGAGCCATGCAGTTCCATGTCAGAGAGGTCGAGAGAGACCACTCTGTCCATGTGACGGCGGCTGCAGGTGACGGCAGTCCAGTTGCAGAAGGGGACTGCGAGACTCCAGTCGGCCATGGAACCATGAGGATCGGTGGTTATTTCGTTCTTGAATGCCAAGAGCGATTGTCGATCATCATGAAATGAATATGTAGAGGAGAAGAAGAAGGAAAAAATGAAGAGGAAAAAGAGTATATGAAGAAGAAAAGAAAAACAGACTAACTGCATGGTGCTTGAAATATAGAGAAGAAATTCCAACGTATTTTCAAAACTATTTAAAACGGCGAGAGCAGAGCAGCAAGAGGAGAAGCACAGTTATATCTATTTGAAGGATTCTGACGACTATTTATAGACGGAAAGAGAGAGTTGTAATTATTTACAGAGACTGCCAGAAAGTTTCGGGGTGGTCTTGACGGTGCAGGCAGGCCTGGAATTTCAAATTTACATTACCTGTCAAGTGCAAATTTGATGACAGGTGTTTGTTTTTCATACCTGTCATTTTACGTTTTATGTAGATTTATAAGTGTCAATTTTTTTTCGAATGTCCTTGATTTTCGAATGTTTTATGTGGGTGCTCGCGACTCRAGACTGATCTAGGGGCAATCCCAACACGAGCAAAACTGCTTCAAAAKTTTTGTCGTTGCGAACCAATTCTCTGACTACGAGTCGGAGGAGGCCATCTATCGTTGACACAAATGATCTTGCCAGAAGAAGGATCAGAAATTTTGGGCAGATAGTTCTGGATCTAAGACCACCAGTTGTGACAGAAGCATYRATGCAAGATGACAAGAAATTCGGYGCATAGGATATAMGAAAACAGGATATCGAAACTAAACRCAGTGGTACAATCSAYTGTTCAGASTCTAATGCAAGGGACCRAAGATTATCCAGTAGACCGGATATTATTACAGAAATAAACTTGATAAAAAAATTAAATGTTTGAACATTGCCCTTCAGAAAGATAGGATATGAGAAAACATGATATCCAAACTAAACGTAGTGGCACAATCGACTGTTCAGACTCTAATGCAAGGGACCGGAGATTATCTAGTAGATTGGATATTATTGCAGAAATGAACAATAAAAAATTAAATGTTTGAACATCACCATTAAATGTTTGAACAATGATATGATACAGAGTCGCGACTCGCGACTCGGGAGGTAGAATGCAGTAAAGTACCCAATCACCTAATAACAAACCTCTAAGAGTCACTACCACGCCTTAGGCACTCACTAACAGTAAAAAAAGGAGGGGGAAGCCAACAAAGTACTAAAAAGACAGTAAAAAACCGATTAGCTTGCCAGCATCGCATCCACGCCACCTCAACACCTAGACACTCTTAAAAAAAGGACAAGGGGAAGCCCACAGCAATAAGAAAAGACAGTAAAACTTACCAAGTTACCAATGACGCGATCATAGATTCGAGAAGTCCATTTACTCCTATCAGTCCGTTGTTGAAAACCGATTTTCCTGTGCGGCGGGCCGCTGGATATGATTCGCCGAAAGAAATGTTGTGACCAGAAACCCTCCAGTTACTGAGGTCAACAATGTGGAGAAAGCACCTATTTCTATACCGGTTCCGGGAGAGCGGGGAAAAAGGGAATGTTTTGTTAATGAGAGCAATAAACTGTTGATAGCCACTGCAATATGAACAGGTATACTCATCCGAGTTGCAGGAACATGTACGCCGGCGCAGGACCAAGCAAGGTCGGGACCTTTCCTCCTCCTGTCACGAAGTCTATTGTGATTCTCGGATGGCCAAAAAGAATTTGAAGGTCAAATTCTATCAGGCAGGGTATCATAAAAGATATCACTCAAAATTACTGCATAGAGGAGGAGCTCGAACGCTCCAAGCTCCAGGCTCCAAACGACGAAGATGGATCTAGATTCTAGACTCCAAATTTCGAATAATCAATTAAACAGGAGACTACAATAATCAATTAAACAGGCTCCAGCCTCCAGCTGACACGCAAGTGCGGGCAGCTGAGTAATTTATTTCCTACACCGTGTTAGCAAATAACAACTCATCTTGGTCATTAAGGAGGCTATCCTCTTACGAAGCCATGTCTCCTCTGATCCAGTCTCCAATGCATGGATTTAATACTCCAGCTCTCAACATTAACTCTTGGCTCATGGGAAACATTCCATCTCCGGTTCAGAGCATGCAAGGTTTAAATGGCTTCTTGTACTGATTATGGTTTCCGTTTAAATGGCAAGTCGGGCACAAGGTCCCCAATTTCGAACCCCTTTCATTGTAAGCTATCAATGCGTACCCTACACGACTCGTGACCCCTACTACCTAGCAGGCTAGCCCTACTACCTAGCCCGTATACCCACTAGATTTTTTGACGGGCATTGAAGGCGGTCACACGTCAAACTAACAGGTAGATAATTCTCATGCCATTCAGTGATGACGTGTAAATTTTATTAGCCAGTGTCAAATACGTCTAAAAACCGAAAAAACGTCCTGTGGGACGTCAAATTCCAGGCCTGGGTGCAGGGCCATCAGTGAAGATGTAATTATTGGTCTGGGAGTTGTAATTATTGACCGAGACCAGAAAGTTTCGGTGTGGTGGGGACAGTGCAGAGCTATCAGCGGAGGTGGAGTCATTGGTCTGCTCGTATAATCATCGAGAGTAGGTGTAATTATTGGTCAGCTCGTGTAATCATCGAGGCCATCAACATCCTATCCGATCCCATGAGGAATAAGCACCCGGAATCAGTGTTGGAATTTCAAAAGTTCGGCGTAGGCTAAGGTCCAAATGAAATGGACCTTTGCCGATCGTCCTTTCATGGCGTCCCGACTCCCGTCGTCGATCACCTCCGCCCTCCGACCGGCTACACCCCCGTCCATACACGCCATTGCCCCATCCCATACATCCCCGCCATCACTTCACCACCTACCCACCCATCTCCGCCATCAATTCACCATCTTCGCATCCCTCCTCCACCCGAACCCGCTGCGATCATCCACGTCCCGCCTCATCCCATTTCCTCCCGCTGATCTGCATTTCAAATTCGCATTTCCCAGGTATGTGAATTATTTATCAATTTCATTCATTTTTTTGCTTGAACATGAACAGATGAACTTACATTTATTTCATTTGGTTTAGAAAATGGTTTAAATTCGCTATCATTCACAGTGCTAAGAAACTGAATTTAGTAGAAGGGGCCAGATTTGTTTCTCATCAAACAAGCTGGTATAGCACGCTGAAGCAGAAGTATTTGGGCAAACTGCTCCTGTAAGCACATCTGTGGACTTTCTTAGCTATGGTGAGAACTTAGGTGCCTAATCGACACGGAGTTACGCTCAAATCCCTAGCTTTATTTGTTCAAAACCAAAAGTACACTTGCAAAGCTATGGAAATGGCTTTTTGTTGTTGTTGTTGACATGGTTATTGCTACTGCGTCTTTTAAATAAGGTGGCAATCCTTGGAACGAATTGAAGAACTTTTTATCTCTCTGGCGAAACAGGTATCTGAGTAAGCAATCTATCAGTTTTGTGGTGGAATTCTAAAACTTATTTCAGCAAAAAAATAGTTGATCAGGGTAGATCTCATGTAATCACAAGTCTTGATGGTATCTCAGGTCGCATTGTCGTCACCGTATGGATACCATTCCATCATTCTATGGCTGGTTGTCTAAGAGCCAAAACAGTGGTGAATTTGTTTCCATAATTACTAATATGTATCAAAAGATCAATATACCATTTTGCCTATTGTAAACGGGTCTGGAAGGTAGATCCACTATCTCCACCATCAAGCCTTGCAAAGGACAAATTATTGAATTATCTAGCATTCTGAAGCAAAATCTAGTAACCCTTTCTTCCTTTTCTCTAGGGATCCTTCAAATCTGAAGGATTATTTCCTTGCTTCTTTCCTAAGGTTGTGTTGCTCAAAGGTCAAAATCAAGGGTCTTTCCTTCTCTGCTTGAATGTCAAAACTTAGGGTCTTGTATCTTGAAGATCTTGAATCTTACTATTTTTCCCCAATAGTTGATCTAGTATCTTTTCAACTTTTTCAATGCTTCAGAGTCCATCACTTAACAGGGACAGTCTCCTTTCACACTAATACCACTCACAAACTCACCACTAAACCTGTACAAGCGTCTGCAAGCTCATGACACAAAAAAACAAATAAATTATATGCACAATAGACCAAGGAGAAGCCCTTCAAATTTTGGGAATATGAAGTGAATAATCATTCTCTTCGTGTAACCACATTAAACACTCTTGGGAAATTGAATCAAATAGTTCAAGTGGTTCTCTCTCAATCTGTTGTTATGTGATTTCTGCTACGGTGCATGCAAATTATGATACCATAGCATGCCCTCCAATGGGAATATTTTCAACTGCCAGGGCATTTCATGTCATTATCATCATTAATGAGCATGTCATCGACCCCTTAGCATCAGATGGTATACCAGTTTCCCAATGACATCAGTTGAATCTTATGCCATCCTATGGTCAACGACATATGGCTTGTATCATGTTTACTTATGTGCAACATTTGGTCATCATATGATATATCATAAAGGTATATGAAACTAATACAAATTC
>JZKD02S0567467.1:543288-556137 GCA_000966675.3 Picea glauca | reverse complement strand
CTTAAAATAGTCCTAATTGAAGTCATTTTAACAACATGAGAAAATATTTCATCAAAATCTATACCTTTCTTTTGTGCAAACCCCTTTACAACAAGTCTAGACTTGTACCACTTTTTTCCTCCATCTTTTTCTTTCAACTTGTAAACCCATTTATTTTGCAATGCTCTTTTTCCCACAGGAAACTGATCCAAATCCCAATTCTGGTTATTTACCAGGTAATCCATTTCCTCTTTCATGCCTTGCTCCTACTTCTTTTTGGTGTCTACATGCATTGCCTCTTCATAACATTTTGGTTCACTAGAATCAATCAACAATAAATAATACAATGAAGGAGAGTATCGTTCAGGGGGTCTACTTAACCTGGTAGATCTTCTAACAACACTTGTAGGAGTTTGAGGTACTTGTCGATCCCGTTGTACATTTTGTTTTTCTGGTACCTTTGGAATTTCTTTTTCAGTGATCTCATCAAGCACTGTGTATTCTGGTTTTTATTTTTCCTGTTTCTTTCCTTGCAATTGATCTTTGTACATGACCTTCTCAATGAATATGACATCTCTACTCCTAATGATTTTTTGATTTTCATAATCCCATAAGCGATAAACAAAATCCTTAACACTGTATCCAATAAAGGTACACTTCTTGAATTTTTCCTCAAGCTTTGTTATATTTTCTTTATCAATATGGACAAATGCTTCACAACCGAAAGTTTTCAAAAAAAAATAGTTTACCTTTTTTCCTGTCCATGCCTCCTTTGGAATTCCACCATCCAAAGAAATTGAAGGTCCTCTATTTATTAAGTAAACAACAATATCTACAACATCTGCCCAGAACTGTAAGGGAAAACCAACATGCAATCTCATACTCCTTGCACGGTCCATGATTGTCTTGCTCATCCTTTCTGACACACCATTTTCTTGTGGTGTTCCTGGAACTGTCTTCTCTCTACGAATTCCATGGTATTAACGGTAATCATCAAACTCCTTGCTGAAATATTCACCTCCATTGTCTGATCTGAGACAGTTCAACCTTTTTCCTTTCTCATTCTCAACCAAATCTTTCCATTTCTTAAAAGTATAAAAAACATTAGATTTTTGTCGAATTCAATAAACCCAAGTTTTTCTAGTTGCATCATCAATAAAAGTAACATAATAATGAGAGACGCCAAGAGATGATACTTGATATGGTCCCCATACATCTATATGCACAAGCTCTAACCTTTCACTCTTCTTTTCTTTTCCGACTCTTGGAAATATGACTCTCTTCTATTTTCCATAAACACAATACTCACAGAAATCCAAATCAATTTGTTTAAGATATGGAAACAAATTTATTTTATGAAGTATCTGCATCCCCTTCTCACTCATGTGTCCAAGCCTATGATGCCATAGTGTTGTATCCACTCCTGTAGAATCTAAAGAAATAGAAGAGTCAATATTACCAGTACATAAATACAATGTACCTACCTTCTCTCCTTTTGCTATCACCAATGATCCTTTGGTGACCTTCCACACCTTATATGCAAATATGGATGTACAACCTTCACTTTCCAACTATCCTGTTGAAATTAGATTTTTCCTTAGATATGGAACATGTCTTACCTCTTTCAACAACCATTGGTTTCCATTCCTTTGCTTTATTTTTACCTTTCCCATTCCAACAATTTTGCATGGTGCATCATCACCCAAATGAACATGTCCAAAATCACCTTGAACATAATCTAGAAAATGTTTCCTATGGGTTGTGGCATGAAATGAAGCCCCCAAATCTACTACCCAAGACTTATAAATATTATCTACAGAAAGAATCAAAGCATCTTGTAACACATCACCTATTACATTTTCTTCTTGATTTTTCTCATGATGTACATCTCTTTGTTTCTTTGGAGCTCTGCATTCTTTCTTCAGATGTCCTTTCTTCTCACAATTCTAGCACTATATATTTCCCAGTCTGGATTTAGATCTTCCCTTCCTATAATTCCCACGGTTTCCTGAGCCCTTTCCTCTATCCTTTTGTTTTCCCCTTTTCTTCATGTTCAACGCATTACCTGATGTCTCACCTATTCTTTTCCATTGCATTTCCTCGCTAAGGATAGCACCAACAACATCATCAAATTTTAAAGTGTTTGAACCAGAGACAGAGTTACTTACAACCATGACCAAGCCGTTCCAACTTTATGGAAATGAGCACAATATTAGAAGAGCCATGAACTCATCATCAAAGTCCACTTTTACAGAACTTAGTTGATTAGTAACCGTATTAAATTCATTTAAATGATCTGCAACAGACCCACCTTCCGACATCTTCATATTAAATAATCTCTTCATTAGAGATACCTTATTGGACGCCGAGGGTTTTTCATACAGTTTAGCCAATGCGTCCATCAACTTCTTCATTGTCTTTTCTTTCAAAATATTGAAAGCCACCAATGCTTCCAGGCTCAGCCGTATCATTACTGTGCCTTTCTGTTAAGAACCTCCCATTCTTCATCCTTAATGGCCTTCGACTACTTTGATATTCCACCCAATGGTAGGAGTAGATCCTTTTGATATAAATAATCTTCCATTTTCATCTTCTATAACTGGTAGTTTTGGCCATTAAATTTCTAGACCCTAAACATTCCATCTTCCGCCATTGCTCCCACTCGAACCATGAACCCTCTTTTCTTGTGAGTTACCTTTCGCTCTGATACCAGTTGTTAGAAAATTTAAACAGGATCATGGAGCAATAAAATAAAACACAGAAGATACACAATATAATAGACACACAAATATACGTGGTTCACCAAGTGTGGGCTACGTCCACTAGAGAATTGCCAGGTCCTTCCTTCATTATTATCCAACAAATGAAGGGATACAACCTACAACACACCTGTTGTAACTTCCTCTTCTCTCTCTCACCGTCTCCTCACTCAGAATACAATATTGACAATGATACATAACCACAATACATTTCCCTCATAAAAGAGGGTTTCCTTCTAGGGAAAAAAACCCTAACATAACTTCTACCGTCAGATCTGCGACCTTATAATGAACGATCCAGATTTACTATGAAATTACAATATGCATTTACAAGGCAATTTTTCCTTCGGGGGCTTTGCCCTCAAACCCCCACCGGGGGCTCGCTTGCCCCCAAACCCCACAGGATGGGTAACCCCCCCTGCACTCCCCCACATGGAGGAGTGTACATTCTTTCGGGGTGTAAGTATTCATGGGGTATAAATATTGTTGAAAACAAAGACCTCTGAATCAGGAAGATAATTAGGCTCCACAACCAACAATTCATGTGTTCTCATGGGCATAATTTGCAGATGATAAGTTGGGAGATTATCCAGAATATACTTGGATGATTGCAGTAGACATGAGGTACTGAAGTATTGGAGCTTTTCCCTTTGATACTTTGAGACTAGGTATAGTGGATGCCCTATAAGTTGGTGACCACATTGACTTATCTATGACATCTAATCTTAGAGTGGGGATACATTGGATGGGCATGATCCTCAATAGTATATGTGATTCTTTTAGGCATTACAACTTGTGGACATAGAGTGGGCATGAGGGTCAGATGAATATGATCAAATTAGCACAACATCAACGTAGTGGTTCCTTTTTGAGGATAGCTTGGGACCCTAGGATTTCAATTGGAGACAATGCAACAATTGACATGGAGGCAAGAGCCATTTTTTTCTCTCATGAGATTGGTTCCCTATTAGAGCATTACATTGATGAGTTGATCAAGTTGTTGCAGCATCAAGTGGCCTTGCTTGCTGCTGGTTTTTAGGAGGCCTCTTATGTCAATACATTATCGGACCACACCTTGAGCGGAGGATGCTTCACATCTTACAGGGTGGTTTGGGATCCTGGTATCATTTTCAATTTCATTTTGGATCAGTCAATGGAGCGTCAGGTCATGATTTCATTGCTTGAGGAAAATGAAATAGAAGGGACTTCCGTGGTTTTCCAGTAGAGAAAAATGAGTAAAAACGAGGTCATTTAATGTCACTTGGTTAGGAGATGTTATGTTTTTAAAGTGAATTTAGGGAAGTAAAGTAACTTTAGATTAATAAGTTACTTAACTATTATTAAAGTGACTTTTAATACTACAGTGAAAATTGGAGGGAAAATAAGGGTTCTATTTTATTTAGTCAAAAAGGGGAAAATTCTAGAAGTTAAAATTGATTTGGTCAAAAAGGGGAAAGTTCTATAAGGCATGGAGGAAGGAGATAAAAGGAGTTGGAAACATATAAAAGAAGGGTAACCCCTCACTTCTCATTATTATGATTTGATATCTTATTGAAGTGATCTTGTAGCCAACATTTTCGTAGGAGTTTTGGGAAAAACCCTTCCACCATTACAGTTTGGTTTCGGTGGTGCAATATCCACCCTAGATAGAAAAGAGGGGAATACATCCAAGATTTCCATTAGAGTTTTAGTTTGGTAGGGGGAATCCATCCAATATTTCTATTGGAGCTTCATCTTGGGAGTTTGACTTACTGTTGGAGGGATACTGCAATGCAAAAAAGGTTTATGGAGTTTTCTGGACAAGGCCGTTCTCAAGTATTTGCAAGATTCTAGAGGGTTTTGGGGATAACTAGGTTCAGGGTACCCCTGTGGGTTGAGACTAGGCGTCCCATGAGGTGGATGAAGGGCTTTTTCCTGCGAATACCTTTGTAATTAGGGTTTTCAAAAGTCCATCAAGGTTTGATCCATGAAGTTTATAGGAGGGCACAAAAAGACACTTGTAGAGAAAACAACATTGTAGCAGACATGCTAGGAGATATTTTGTAGTTGGCACCATATATTGGCATCATTCCAGGTTTATTGAGTTATTTTCTATTTAATGGATATTTTAGCTTCCTTGTAGCCAATAGTTGTAGCGTTTTTATGAAGCTTCCTAGCATCCATTAGACTTCTATTGTTGTTTGTATTTCCAGTCTCCATTCATAATAAAGGATGCCAAATGTTGTCACTCTCATTCATTTTGTACTTATATTAGTAATGTGTTCACCCAATGTGATGCATGAAAAATGTTTGTGAAAAGTACTCAACCAATTAATAACATATAATAGAAGTATTTGACAAAAATACACAACCAGAACCACATAATGGACAACAGACCTTCATTTCCCTAGCATATTCCCATTGGGGGATATTATATGGTTTTGAAGCTTTTCCTCATGCCGTGTGTTGTTCCAGAGTCTGTACTTAAGGCTTAAGAAAGTACAGTGTCTAGGCATCCGAAAGTGAGTAAAGGATAAAATAAGGAGAAGAGTCAACCTTCGAGAAAGGAAGCTAAGGATGATTTCCAGGTTGTCGCTGTCTCGCTTCCAACTGTTCTTGAATGTTTATATATCGTTTAATCGCGGCCCATGAACACTCAAGTTATACCCGGGTGTTGGCTGTTTTAAGTATAGTATTGAAAAGGTTTAAGGCGACATGGGTTTGGTTCGATAAACCGGGTTCAATATTAGGCTGTCTTACAACGGGGACAATCATAGAGGAACAATAAACTAAAAGTGAGTTCGAGGTTTTTGATGCTGTATCAATTTGATCTTATAAAAGAGAACTTTGAATTCAATACTAAGGATAAAATGCAAACGAAAGGCCTTTTTCTATAACTGAGTTATATTTTAAATAAATGGTGTGTGAAATGTGATAAAAACATTAAGTTGTCTATAATGCGAGGCTCCTATAAAGGGAGATTCTCACCCTGTAAACAGAAGAAGAAAATAAGATAAGAAGGAATTTGATGAAGCATAAAATATGACAATCTAAAAGGTTCACAAGTGTTGTACTTGCTAATAGCCGATACAGAGGAAAAACTCTAAATGATATAGATGGCTAAAAATTGATCACCACAGTAGAGGTTTTACTAAATTGCAATGAAACATTCATCAGCCATATATAAGAGAAATGAAATAGAATATGAAGTCACAGAGAAAACAAACTCATAACACAGTCTTGACGGAATCAAGAATCTCCGGATTGCTTTGTATTAATTCTCAAAAGGAGATAGTCTCTATTACAATCGACCAAAAAGGTCCAGGCCTTTCTTTCTTCTAATTTCATATTTATACAAACTTCTACATGCTAGAAGTTCAATCGCTTCAGGAGTATTTTTGGTTACAAAAAAGAGGAGATTAGATGTTTCAATTCTTTGTCTCTATCTTTCTTTCGGGCAACTGGAACACCTTCCTTTCTTTTCTCTCCGAGTTCTGAAAATATAACAGGCAAACACTTGTCATTTTTTGATACCCAAAACCTGCCCCTTCGTATTCTCGGCACAAGTGATGCATTTCTCCACCAACTGGGCTATCAACCTGGAAGGTTTTGCTTGATTATTTGCCTCAAAAGTGTAATAATATTTCACTAATTGTGGCAACTTTCTTTCTATCTGTCGATCTTCGGTGCTGATAGAACATAAATGTACACTTGGTTTTATTAGCCATTTATCTACTTGGATTATATCCGTCTGGGTTATCTGTGATATTTCAACCAATTCTCTTTCCTCATTCTCCTTGATATTGAGCAGATGCTTGGCTATATTAATTTGGCCCAGTGCCTCAGTGATGTTTTCACTATCAAGATTCAACAACCCCCTATCTATGAAGCCGAAAGTTTCTTCACACATGTTTCTTACCTCTTTAGCTCATTGTTTGCCTTCTGATATGTTATGCTCCCATGCCTTCAGCAAGATGTTACCTCGGGTCTACTCTGGGATGGAGAGCTTGGAACTACTGCATGTTTCCTTTTTTTCCATGGCTATAACAACCTCTTGGAAAACGACCCGAGCCACCCCATCTTCTTTTTCTCTGGAGGATATGTTTTCCAATGCTTGATCAATGAGTTGGCAGTGATTTTGAATAGTTTCCACTTTAGCAAGCAAACCTTGCTGAATGACCGATATTGTTTTTTGGATTTCTATGGCTTGGGATTGGAATATCCCGATATCTATCATATGGCTTTTGGTGAAGTTTAATTTGGCTTGCAACTGCCCTATCAATTCTTCTTGTTGTCTTATCTGTGATTTGCTGGTCTGGTCCACCTGTTTTGTTTGTTTGAGATCAATTTTGAGCCGCTCGATTTCCTTTTGATCAGCTGCTCTAGCTTGCTCTATACCTAAATTTGCCTGATCTCTGGCAGCTGTCTCTGCTGTAGCCAGTTTAGCCTCCAAAGTTTTGATTAAGCGGTTTTTCCACTTCAACTGATCTCTTAGGGACTTGACATAATATTGGTTGGCTGTAGCAAAAGCCCCCAATGTCCCTGCTATCTGAGTTGCAAATTCTTGCTTCTTCATATCTTTTCCATCAGCTAAGATTTTAAATTTGAGGCAATTCTTCCACCGTTATGGGCAATAGTTCTTTGCTGAAAATCCAACCAGCGTTTGGGACCCCTTTCGTGGATTGTAGGGGGGTAACAAAAACAATAGGACTACCGATTTTCTTGGATGATTTCCCTGGAGTAACAACCGAGGTTGATTTTCTTGTAGGGTTGGGGGTCTCAGCTTCCTATTTCGGGCACCCAGTTTTCTTTTTATTCTCCTGGTGTTCTTCTTGGTCAGGTGCCAAATCTTTGGAGCCCTTGGCTTCCACTTGCTGTACATCTGTGGTCATCGGGTTCTTACCCTGTAGGACCGGGGGGAAGGTAGCTTCGCCGGTGTTCCTGAAATTTGAAAAAATTGGCCATTCCTTCGAGCAACAGAGCTTGTATCCGACTCAAGACCTCTGCATAGGATCTCGTGCCTCAAAAAATATCATCATGAGGTGAATTATTGTGTTCATATATTTTAAGGCCACAATTAGCCAAGTGATTACTCACGACCCTGTGTGGGTCATGTTTCTTGAACTCAATGTGGACAAGTTTAATATCTTCCAAGGCTACTGCCTCGGCCTTCATGTGTCTGAAATCTAATAAAGAATAGGTATTCAAATGAATGGGGAAGGGTGGCCATACCTTTTTTGAAAATCCTTTAAGCTCTTTGCTTATGCCACCAATCACGGTTTGCCTAGCGATTTCACGACAAACCAACCTATCTGGTATAAATAATGATAGAGCATATGGAGGAACAAAAGCATTGAAAACCCTGATATAGGAAATATCTACCTCTACGTACCAGTCGGCCACGCTGCTCAAGTTGGCCATGATGCTATCTAAAATCCTGGCCGGTGGATTACTGAATATGATGACATGCATTGGCACCATTACCCAATTGAAAATCTCATATACAAAGTCTGCGGCCTTATCCTCCCAAAGTTTTGAATGGTAGACATGGATAGGCTTAGCATCAGATGGAGTCTAGCTCCAACTCATTAGGGGAAAAGGTGTCATGAAACAAACAACGTCCATGATATATGCAGACATAAAAAATGAAGCGGCATTCCCATTTTCCTTCTGCGTCCTATATTCTGTAATACGACTGGTTAAACTGTCTGACAACAGTTTGGCCCAGTCGAAGGAACAACCTTCAGCGACTGTATGAATCAGAGGCACCCACGAGAGAAAGAAATGTGTGGTGTCCTCCCTCCCATACAATCTGTAGGTCATCATTGCTATGTACTTGAATTGTGGTTGCAAAGAAGATATTGAATAAACTCCATTACCGTCTGCCCTAAACTTTACGGGGTACGAGACCCAATCCTTGATTAGATAAGACAAGTTTCTACCGTATTTCTCGCATTCCTTCCGCTTAAAACTTTCCAGAAACTCGGCATTGTGTGAGAAGTTTGATGTGGGTGGCAATTGGTACATCACCTGCAATTGTTCTGGTTTGAAAGTCTCAACAGTCACTTTCTGCTTGCTGATAATGGTCTTGGTTGGGATATCCACATGATCCAATGCCCATCAGATCATATCATAATATGGAAGGAGTCGTGGCCTGGACGCTACCTTATGCATCTCTGATTGAACGACGATATTGTATTTGGTGGCCAAGTCGTCTCTCTCATTATCACTGGAATCGTCTGAACAGTTCACCAATTCGGACTGCAGAACCTCGGAGACGTATGACCAGGTTCTGACAGAATCAATACTTCAGGATGAAGTATCAGAAACAGTATCCACGCCTTGCCCTGAACTCTCAACACTCACCTTGGAAGATTTTTGTGGGGCCATGATAGAGGACTCTAACTTAGTTCTCCTGCAGTAAAAATGTGTATACATACAGAAATTAGCTCAGCGAGAGAAGCTTCTTTGCACAAGATAGAAATGGAATTTGAAATAATGAGAGAAAGAACTCTATATCCTGACAATTTAAAACCCTGATGTCCTTACTAACAGAATGGTCAAATCGTTTTTTGGGAAAAGATCTTGCCATAAAAACAACCTCTTTACCTATCACTTCAAATAAATGCCATAAATTTTGACGGGTGACACAAGTTGGCACAAAACATTTAAAATTAATCCATAAATGGAGTGTGTTAAAATTTGTATTAATGTACTGATTAATCTGGTTCAAATTTTTGATTTAAACTTTCTTTAATCATTAATCACCTCTTTCAGCGTTCGCTGTATCAGGAGATTTTACCTCTAGCTTTCAACCCCTTAAAAGCCGAGATCACGAGGACGCGATCTAGTTAAGAAAAAATGTAATCTGGATTAAGTGTTTAATTAATCACGTTTAATTAATATCGTGACTTCGCGACTCGGGGATATGAAGGTAGAGTTTCTTGGAAAAGCATATGCCGAGTCACGAAATCCTGATAGAGTTTAACTATGGTAAAACTATTCACCCCTGACACTAACCCGGGTAACTTGCGCGAATGTCTCGCGATTTCGCCTATCGGAGTTATGACGGTAAGAATTTTAGGGAGGGCGAATGCCAAGATGAGAAATCTTGACAACACTTAACTAAGTTTTAAGGAACTTTACTCTTAGCACTAACCTGGGTAAGCTTTCAAGGTTATTTCACGACTTCGCGCATCGAGGCTTAGAAACATTGTGACTTGCAACTCCTGAAATGCGATATCCGGAGGTAAAGAAAAGTGAAAAAGATCGTTCAATGGTTAAATGGAAATGGCATTAGGAGTATAGTGACCATCACCACTTTGCATATTGGGACTAATGAGATTTTCAGTGGGTAAAGGTCACGAAGTAAAAGACAACTTAAATGGCCAACCTTTGATTGTAAGAATTACACTTAAACTAGTCGAAAAAAGCGGCTCCAACACCGTGGAAAAAAATATATTATGTTGAATCCTCTCCATACTTTGTTTCCTGCATGTTTAATACACCATGACAAAGCATAGTCGATATAATTAATATAAAGGTTTTTTATTGTTCCAGGAATTATAAAACAAAGGAAGTTAAACAACATAGCTACTTATAAATTGTTCAATTAAACATTGATACTTCAACATATACTCACAACCCTTAGGTAACCCAATGTTGATCAATTGTTCAATTGACTCTTCTTTGTATGCTAGCACCTATTAGAAGACATCCATGGACCAATGTAAATTAATTATTTAAATATAAAGATCACAACACATATGAAAACATAAGTAATGTAAAAAACATAAGTACTCACAAAATTTGCAATCAACCATTTTCTTCCTTGTCGTCTTGTCTTATGTGTTGATTGGGTTCCATTTTCTTTTCTTTTCTGTAAAAAAACAATTGAATATTAGTATTTAATATGATAAATCAATTCAATGTACATACAAGAATAAATGAATGATCACATATCTATGATGCACGTTGTTGTTGGGATGCATCCTCCTGTGATGCAATTATGTTAATTTCTTTTATCGTCTCCTTGCACATTTTTTTGGACATCCTTACTGACATGTATTAGATTTCCCCTCATTTTTCAATTGGAATTTCCATAATCTTCCTGAAAAATGAAAAATCACAATAATTGTTTTTAAATGGACATGAAAGTAAATATAGAAAAAAAAAATTAATTTGGTAATTATTGGAACATATTATAGAAAAACATGTTTAATAATAATACCTTTTATTGATTCTTTTTTGTTATTGTAAGTTTTTTCTATTGCAAGTCTCATGGGTCTCATTGACCATGACTCCGAAAACGCTTCTTGTAGAGTACGTATAACCTGATTCTTGAAGTCAATGGATTGATTTTTGTATTGTAAGTGGAAATTACATCTATATGTTCTTTCCACTATATACCTCAAAGCTCTGTAAAACAATTTAACCCTCACATTAACATCAAACACCACTCCAAATGAACTGATGACCAAGTCATCATCATCATTTACATCCTTAACAATTTTTTTCCTCTTAGGATGAGATTCCATTCCCTCCCTATCGGTCCCTGCATAATATTTAAAAAATGTGAAATCGAGTGTTTAAAACACAACGATTAAGGTTAATAAATTCATTTTTTTGTAAAAGTCAAAGAAAAACTTAATGTTGATTATGTTTCGATCCACCAGTTTCCTCTCTTTACAACATTTCCATAAATATTTTATGCTCTTTTGCACTCAGATTATAAACAATCTTATCGATTTTCTTCAAGTTTTTTCTCTGCATGACACACATTAACCAATACACATAATTAATTAAAACTTACAAATATTTCATATATATTAACTTTTTAATAAAACCGAAAGAACTTTCCTCCCTCTCTTCTTGGGATGAGTTACCATTGCGCTCATTGCAATAAGATGTTTTCATTGAACTTGTATCATCCTTCTTGTATAAAAAAACAAAATTTATTAGAAATAAAAATTATGAAATTTTTATACAATCTAGTATTTCAGTGTGCTTCATTAAACATAACACACCAGGGCGTAAAACATATACTCGCACCGGTCTGTACTATTAGTCATTGCACACCACCAACCTGTACACATATGATATGAAAATAAATACTATTTATTTTTTCGACCAATCAATACTTTTCACAGATATATGCACCCTAATGCACTTTTCTATAAAGTGAGCACCAGGTTGCTACCTTTGTACAATGTGCACCAGGGCGATTTTCCTGTACAATGTGCATCATGTACCACAGAAACATTTTTAAAAAATGGTTGACAATGACAGAGTTTTGGATCTGATGCAATGAGTGGTACGATTGCAATGGATACAAAATTCCCCATATGAAACTAAATAAACCCTATAAAAATATATTGCTTAAAAACATCCCTATAAAAATCTATTGCTTAAAAAAATGGGGGAACAAAAAAAAACAACAAGAAAGCTATGACTTCCAATATCGAAGGTAACTATGAAACCTTTATATTTTTTTAAACATGCATTGAAAATAATTTTAAATGATTGAAATGATCAGTAGAATGAAATCACAGACCTAAAATTTCTTCTCTGCAGATTTGTATGTGCCCTACAGATCCCTTCCAAATTTGACTCTTCAAAAAAATCCATCGACTCCAAACTATTTGGTGGTAAATCTCTCTTCCACAAATCTTCCCTCTAAATTCTGCCAAAAAATTAAATAATTAATAGTGTTTTAATTTATAAACAAATAAGTTTTGAAAAATGAAGTTCCCGCTCTTTTTTCGCTATGTTTTTTTAATTTGTATGTAAAAACACTTACTAAACTATATATTTAAAAAATCAAATTTGTCGTCAAATATGTGCACCTTACCGATTAGTGTGCCCCTGTGTGTATATACTAAAACAATGCATTGATACCAATTTTATCAATAAAATAGAAATACAAACCTCCACTATTAAAATTTACAGATATTTTGGTTTGTGGAGGTTCTAACGGATGTAACGGTTCAGTGTGTTTCATAGTGGGGCACATTAGTGCATTTGTTAAGCCCTAATATTGGCTCATTACCCCTTAATTGGGGCATATTAGATTAGTAATGCTATTTTATTTATGTCGGCTTTAGGCCATTAGTTGTAATTTAGATTAGTAATG
>JZKD02S0567467.1:506105-537615 GCA_000966675.3 Picea glauca | reverse complement strand
GAATATTTTTACAAAAATATTGCCAAACATTTATAGTTGGCATATGAAGGATTAGTAATATTCGCCAAGGTTTCTACATTTTAAAATAAATTTCCATCCTTAAAATCATCCCTGAAGAGGCATCTTCGGGAGTTGTATCTTTCCACTACACTAACACTTCATTGATGGTGCGTTGACAAAGACACACTTGCATTGGTTCAAGACTGCTTGTGGCTACAACCAAATGGAAAATTATTCATCCAACTCAGGGAGACTGGTTTGAGTTTGGAACTTAGTACCAATTGCCTTATTTAAGCATGAGACATGAAAAAAAAAAAAGCTTAGAATGATTGGTCAAAACTAATTGGTAAGCCACCTTCCCCACTCACTTGAGAATTGAATAAGGAGCATAAAATTTGGGAGACAGCTTCTGACAGTGGTCCATTTTGAGTGAAGTCTTCTTATATGGTTGCAGATGAAGAAACACCTAGTCCCATTCCACAAATTTTCGTTCAAAACGACCTTGATCTTCTTGTTGCTTCATGTGATTCTGAGCCATGGCCAAATTTGTTTTGAGGGTGCAGAGAATGGCCTCACGAACTGCAGTATTTTTGTCAACCTCTTGAACCTTTGATACACCTGGAATGTAGGAGAGAACCAATGGTGGATTTTGTACATAGACCTCTTCAAAAGGAGTCATGTGAGTAGCAGTTTGGTAAGACTCCTTTGATGAGGTGTTTTGCATCTGAATGATAGAATTAGAATCAATGTTTTGCATCAGAATTTGTCATTCAGATGCAAAACACCTCAAACAAGTTTCCAAACACTTGTTAACAACTTTAGTTTGGCCATCAATATGGGGATGATAGGCATTGCTAAGATGCAATTGGGTGCCTTGGAGATGGAACAATTCTTGCCAAAGATTGCTGGTAAAAGTGGGATCTCGATCAGAGACAATAGAATGAGGCATGCCATGAAGCTTGAATATATTATCCATGAAAATTTGAGACATTGTGGAGGCTATGAATGGGTGTTGGAGATCACAAAAATGAGCATATTTGGAAATAATATCAACTACCACCATTATGACTGATTTATTTCCCGATTTAGGTAAGCCAACAATGAAGTCCATAAAAATATCCTTCCAAATAACCGAAAGAATCAAGAGCAGTTGGAGTGTTCTCTGGTTTTGACCATTTCTCCCTTATTCCATTGACATACATCACATTCATCCACAAAGGTGTGGGTTTCATGTTTCATACCATCCTAGAAAAAAGAGCATTTGACCCTTTCATATGTTTTGGTGAACCCTGAATTCCCGATTATGGGGGAAGCATCAAGTTCTAAAAGAACCTGAGATTTAAGTCGTGACTATTTTCTCAGATATAGATGGCCTTTGTAGTGAATCACGTTATTGTGCCAAGAGTACCCTGGAGAAACTGGAGAATTGGCTTGAAACTGTTGGATAAGACCAAAAATTTTGGGGTCTTGCATCCATTCCTGGTGAGCAACTTGGAACCAATCTGGTACAATGAAGGAGAGAGAAAAAAAGGATCCTTCATCTTCATACTTCTGGGAAAGAGTGTCAACAACCAAATTTTATTTTCTCTTCTTGTAAATTATCTCATAATCATATCCAAACAACTTGGTGACCCATTTTTTTTTATCTAGGGAGGAAATTTGTTGTTCCAGAAAATGCTTGAGGCTTTGATGATCAGTTTTAATTTAGAAGAGTTGGCCCAATAGATAAGGACACCATAGATCCACATTTTTCATAATAGCTAACATTTCATTTTCATAGATTGATTGGCCCAAATGGTGCTCTTAAATTTGTTTGTTGGTGAAGGCCACTGGGCGTCCTTCTTGCATGAGAATTGAGCCAATCTCTTTCCTGGATGCATCACATTCCAGGAAAAAAGTATTTTTGAAGTCGGGAAGGGCCTGGAAAGGAGTTGTGCACATAGCCTCTTTCAAAGCATGGAAGGCTTGATCAACTACATGATTCCAATTGAAAGCATTCTTTTTAAGGAGAGCAGTGAGAGGTGTTGCAATTTTTCCATAGTTCTTTAAAAAATTGTGATAATACCCCAATAAACATAGAAAGCCACAAAAACTCTTGAGAGTTTTGGGACAAGGCCAATTCTGCATAGATTAAATTTTATTAGGATCCACCTCGACACCATCCTTTCCAACAATATGACCCAAATAATCCACTTTTGAGGCTCCAAAGGCACATTTAGATTGTTTGAGGAAAAGTTGGTGCTAAGAAAGGAGATGGATAACTCGATCCACATGGGAAATATGGTCTATAGATGAGAATATCATCAAAGAAAAATAAGACAAAATGACAAAGAAAAGGATGAAAGATATGATTCATGAGACTTTGGAAAGTGGAGGGGGCATTGCATAGGCCAAAGGGCATGACCAAGAAATCATAGTGGCCCTCATGAGTGCGAAAGGTCATCTTGGGAATGTCATCCTCTTTCATACATATTTGGTTGTAACCAGGATGAAGTTAGAGTTTAGTAAAGTAGTGAGAACCACTCAATTCATCCAATGACAGGAGTGAGAAACTTCTCTTTGATTGTGAGTTTGTTGAGAGCACAAAATTCAAGACACATGCACCACGTGCCTTCTTTCTTGAGGACCATGATCAAAGGAGAAGAATAGGGGTTGGTACTATGGTGGATGAAAACCGCATTGAGAAATGCTTGAATAATTTTCTCAATTTCATTCTTATGGGTAAAGGTATGAAAATATGGGTGGAAATTGGGAGGAATACTATGCACAACTAGAGGAACGAAATGATCATGAACACCGTGGGAAGGGGGAAGGCCATGGGTAGTGGAAAAAATAATGTGGTCTTTGGAAAGTATAGATTGGAGGTAAGGATGCACAAATGGTGTATCAACTACTTAAATGGCATTGAGTTGGGAAATAATGTTGAAATGTTCCTTTTTGAGGAGATTTTCCATTCAATGGGAACTGATGATACCAGGGGAGTGTGCTATGATTCCTTGGAACTTGTACTGCTAGCCATCTTGTCGAAGTTCCATGGTCAATTCCTTAAAATCCATGAGGATGGGACCGAGAGTGCGTAACCATTATGCACCTAAAATAATGTTACAACCACCCATGTTGATAGAGAACATATGAGGCTTCAGGTTGTACTGGTCAATTTGGAGACACACATTTTCACAACACCCTCCACATTTCATGGAACCTCCATTGGAAATCATGATTTGAAAATTTTTGAATGCATGGATATAGCAATGGGTTTCTTAAGCAATGCGTCGATGATTGAAATTATGAGTGCTACCACTGTCAATTAGGATGATGAACTTCCAATTTTTAATGTAGCTAATTATATTGAGGGTTTGGGGAGTAGAGAAGCCAGTGAGTGCATTCAAGGAAATGACAGGTTCAACTTCTGGTGGATTAGATGGAGGAGTGATATGAGTTGGCTTGGGTAGCTTGACTGCATGAGAAGCCTTGATCTTGTTGTCAACAACATCCTTAGATATGGCCATGAAAAAATTATGTTCCTTACACTTGTGACCTGAAAGATATTTTTGATCATAATTATAGAAAAGGCCTTTGAGTTGGCATTCAACCATTTCTGCTCGGGTTAATTTTTTTATCTTGAGAGGGGTGGGATGAGGGGTAGTGGGAGGGTGAGGGCGTAGAGGGAAAGAAGGTTTGCGGTGTTGGGAAAAAATAACCTGTTGGGCTTCCTTGGCACATCGAGTAGTTTCCAACGAAGTCTGGGGGTGAGTCACGAGGACTCAGGATTGGATTTCATCCTTGAGGCCACTGATAAATCATTCTCAGAAAAAAGTATCAGACATGCCCTCTATTCTAAAAGCTAAGTGATCAAATGCAGCTATAAACTCTTCCATTGTACTTGACTGTTTCAATTTGGTCAGATGACCTAGGGAGTGTGTATCATTGTTAAACCGATCATAAATTTCAGCCACAAACTGGGTCCAAGACACATATCCTTGGTGTGATTTTCGATGCCATTTCCACCATTTCCAACATTCAAGTTCCAAATAGAGGACACCGTAACAAAGTTTGGCCAAGTCATCATTGATTCCATGCAAGGAGAATTCATGTTCCATTTGAGTCACCCAACCAATGGGATCAGAGCCATCAAATTTGTTTAGCTGTACTTGTGGAAGACACAGATCACAATGAAAAGTGTTGGACTGAAACTATTGGGAAGTGGAGGAAGTGTTACCTTCGAGGTGAGAAGGTTTGTCATTTGAGGAACGGAGTCCAGAAATGGGAATTTTTTCTAGGACCTTGGAAAAAAATGAGTCAAGATGAGACTCAAGGTGGGATTCAAGATGGTTGTCAAGATGGGAATTGATGTCCTTCTTCAGTTCCTCTTTTCGATATTCCATTTTGGAGTAAATGTGGGTAGCTATGCGGTTTTCAAGGTCTTGGTCGCGAGTGTTGGCCGTGGTTAGGGGAAAACACAAGAAGAGGAGAGAAAGAAAGGTGGGTAAAAATGGCAGGTGGGTCCGCAGAAAAACAAGGCTAAGAAATGATAGGTATCATTGTGATCAGGAAAAAAACAGGAGTCCAATGGAATAGGTCCCAAGTAGGGGTGTTGGAAATGGGGTCAAGACCACAGGAAAAAAAGTGGCTAAAAATGATAGGTATCACTGCAATCAGGATGAAAAGAGAAGTCCAATGGGATAGGTCTTAAATAAGGTTGTGGGAAGGCCCCAAACTCCGATCTAAAGAATATTGTAGTTTTGAAAGGCCCAAATTCTTAGTAGGAAAAAATGTGTAGTAATTTCACAACCAGAATGTAGGAGGTAAAGTTGCACAACAATAGATCTTGGCTTTTCTATTTTTGTTTCCATCTCAAGGGTTAGGGTATTAAAGGGCTCTATAGACAATGGTTTCCTTGTGCTATAGCTCTCCGATATACATGCGGGGTCCAACAATAGTACTCTATCTATTATCTCAGGGAACCAACTAAGGAGGCTAGATTGTTCCCTTAGACGCACTACCCGACTACCAATGTACTAGAGAGTATCTTCTTGAGTGCTTTTCTCGGTGAAACTATAGTAGTCAGGTGGCCAATTGGTTTATCTACAGAGAGATTCAGGATATCTAGGTTGATCCATATACATGTGTTGTTTGATGTGCTACCACTTGAAGGGGTACCAACAGGGGTTACAAGGGTGGCCAACAATGTGCACTTGAGTACCACTTGTAGTTCCTATGTGTATTCTTCCCTGACCTTGGATTTATGCATTGAAAAAATAACCCACAATTTCCTGCCAAGGAAAGTGTTTTGATACCACTTGTAAGGTACCAGATCTATTATAATAGTTGAAAACATAAATATTGCAGAGAATAACAATGAAACAACATAATAGATTAGTGTGTTTGTTTCATCACTTGGGTGAGAAAAAAAAGGGCACTTACAAGTCTAGTTGGGCCTGCTAGACAGGACAGAGGTTAGTGTATGAATTAAACAATCCAAGCACATGAAGTAAACAAACAACTAAACTAGAAATAACTAAAGAAATAACTAAAGAAATAAAACTAAAATGCAAAAGAAACTTTGAACCAAAATCAATCAACCAAATGACCAAGATTATGCCACCAATGGATAACTATATTAGTTGGAAAAACACCGTAGAGAAAGGAGGAATTATGGATCCCCTCTTCCTCCTTAGGAGGGCTCTTGAGTCCCCTATTTGAGAGCTCTTCTTACAATGATAAACTAGAAAGAAAATGGTGAAGAAATCCAAGCCTATTCCCTCAAGAGGTGAGGTGAATAGCTTATTGGAATGTTGTTAGAATGCTCCAAGAAGAAAAGAGGTTTCTTGAAGGAGGATTGAGGCAACATAACAATACTATGAGATTCTTAAATTCTTAGTGCACCCATGGCTTCCTTTTATAGCATGTCTTTGAGGAAATATCCAACTAGTTCTTAGTGTGGACAAGGGGCCCTTTAGGGCACCCTTAGGTCTTTGACTAGCCCCCATTCGGATTTAGCTCAGATTTGAGGGTCAAATCAAGTTGGGAGCTGGTCCAGAACTGGGTGAGGGGCTGAAAGGAACCATAAATGCATCGTTCACAAGAGTGTGTGTCTTTTCTCTTACATAGTCGCGCATATGGCGCATTGTGCGCTCTACGAGCTTCTTTGTCTCACGCACTGTGCGCACTTCCTTTAGTGTTTCAATGCATCTCAATTTTTTGACCAATTGTATAGTTTTTGCCCCCTGGAAATGCATTTTTGGTGCTACAGGTGAACTAATAGGTGTTTGGAGATGTTGTATTTCTGTAACCATTTCCATGCAATGTTGCGGATGAAATTTCAGTGATAACAAAATCCCCTTGATGTTTGAGGTTAGGAGCATACGTATAGCCGAAATACATCAATGTTTCTTCTACTGAGAGTACCATTGTAAGGAAGAGTGTTGATAGGAACTGCAAGAGTGATCCGTCGGAGGAAGAGGGGAAACCGTGGGACCCAAATCTTTCTCTAGGTGAAGGAATAAAATATGTATACAAATGAGGCGGGCATGCCCCATGCTTGTATCATGTAACTAAAAAAGGTAAGATAGTAATTGAAGTTGTAGGTTGATGTAGATAACTGTAGCGCCCTCCGGGGTGATTTGATAATGGTAGATGACAATTCTGATGGTGAACATACTCTGAAAAGAGGAAAGGACGCATGTAAGAAGTGTCGATGACTCATAGGCATTCATGGCCTAACAAATTCAGAGGTCTTTGGCTAGTATAAAACAACTGCAATAGTCACATAGTAAGACCCATTGTAACATGAGATTTTGTTGAAGTCAAATGTTATGGGGGTCAACGATAGCAGAGAGCAATGATGGTTCTCTCTATGTCATCTGAGACTCCTCATTGTAAAGGTAATGAGAGTCAAGATGTTGTCTCCCTTCTAGAAATTGTGTTGATGTGATTGACAGAAAGGGAGACGTGACTCTAAGAAGAAAAGGGCTTCATGAAATCCACTAGGTAAGATCAGGAACTGATAGGGAACATGAATGAAGTCAAGATGTAATGAGACTCAATACTGTCCTTGGTTGGGGGTATGTTTGAAGGATGATTGGAAACAACCATGAAACTGTGTCTAGCGTCAGGGGGACGACTAGACATGGGGTTAAATTGTGCCAGAGGCGTGACAAAGTGGAAAAACTTAGAGATCAGGATTACATGGACTGTGGGATACTCAAAGTTTATGGATGATGTGAACATGAGTAGAGGAGGGTGAATTCCCCAACCAGGAGTGACATGAGTTGCTTTGCCAGAAAAATAAGGTCGTCAAAGGTGAAAACAAAAAGCTAAGTAAATGCTGGAAACAAAGGATTTTTACAATTACCAAATAAATAAAGAATAATTTGGGATGAGTGTACAGATATAGAAACGGGTGCGCCAGTGCAAGATGGCTTGGTCGATGAGGGCGCAAGTTGCGTGGAGAAATGGTGGAGGGTGGGGTCCCCATGGGTGGGTTTCTGTATGAGGTAAATGAATGGAGGGGAATATGCAGATGGGAAAACTGATTGTGGATGAAATGGAGGGTGAATGATATTGCGGAGGTGTAGTCGAAATAGAACCATGATGAGGTAACCTGGGAGTCCATTAGGAAAGCTAGCAAAATGATGTGAAGGAGTATGTGGATGATTCTCAAATATGTGTAAGACTATCGGGACTCCCATCCCTAGGGGGTGAAAGCAACATGAGTGTCAAAATGCCAAAGGGGACTATGAATGAGACAACTCATGTGGGGGAGAGTGCTACCGGGTGACAATACCAAAATGCAGTAGAGATGACAGTACTGCAAAGCCAGATGTAGGAACCCTAAAGGAAAATGTTGGAGGGTGTGACTGGGAGATGCAATTGATATATAGAGGGAATGATTACATGCCAGTGTCGATCATATACTTGAAGGGGCTGTGCTGAGTTGTGATGACAAAGTACCTACACACATGAAAATCGAATACTCGATGTGAACAATATTTGAAGATAAATAACATATAACAATTATTTTATAATTTTGAACATGAGCATGCATACGTAGACACGATGTGAGAAGAAGGGTCCTATATATGGGTGGTGGGCCCACAATGCCACCTCATTTGCACTGACACGATTGGTGATCCAACGAGAGTGTTGTGAGGTGATTTGGAAGATTATGGGAGCTTGGGGCTACCGATCAGGCGGGTGAAAGACCTCTTGTGAGAGGAAAAGTGCTTGATGATGGAGCCCATTCCATGGGAAATCGGGGGTAGTGAGTTCCTCTAGGATATCTTCGTCGCAGTAATAAATGCGAGAATACAGGGGATCCATGGAGGTGACATGGGTGATTTTCGTAGTAAGATTGTCCTTCAGTGGTGAAGACGTAGAGGGGACATCACAACCATGGTGCGATGGCTTGCTTGACATAAAACTAGATGTCTAGACACCATGGGGGGTAAACTATGGTAGGGGCTAAGATTTTCTGGGGGAAATGAACCAGAGAATTGGGAGGATTTGGGGGAATATCCTTAGACAGTCTATCCATGAACCATGGAGGGTTGGGAAGTGAATCAGGTTTAGGGTAGGTGATGTCAACATTATCTGGAGAAGGGATATGGGGAGTCACTTACATTACATGAGGTGAGGTGGTTGAATGATTTTAAATAAGGGTTATTCGACGATGCCTATATTCAATGATCAAAGGACACTAGTAGGTGAAATGAGCAACTAAGTCACAAAGAGAGCAAGGAAATCTCATCCGTTCGGGGAATGAGGTCAAGACATAATGGATGTCAGTGATGTGGGTACTCGAAGATGGTGGTGGAGGGGGATCTTGCTGAAAGGTTTGGCGTACTGCCGTTATTGTCTGCCGAAACTGAGGTAGCACAAGGCAATGATGAGTGTAGTGTCTATAATATGAACATATGGCACACGCGAATTTGGTTCGTAGCCCTTTACTTCCTGTAGTAGAGGATGTTGTGGTAGTACTAGGTGTGCTTGGTGAAGTGACGATCGATGTCGTTTCTCGAGGGATTTGGATCAGATTGCATAACTCGGGGAGAGAAAGACATCTATTAGTGGGGTGTCCCTCTCTTTCACATAGTGCGTAAGGAGGTTGAACTTGGGGGGGAAGTGGAGCGGTGGGCTCTTTCTTATTCCATCTGTCCCCGTAGCAGTGGTGATGGCGATTGGGGTGAGGGTGGTGTGGCCAAAGTTAGTATTGGAATCTGCATCAAGATTCCCTCTAATTGGGGAGGAAGGGATGGTTGAGGAACCATCGCGGGTGGGTGTAGATACCATACTAGAATGGAAAACACCATGTTGGGAAGGGTAAGAGTTGTGGCTACCTAAAAATCTTGTACTCCTGGTGAGGGGTAGAAGAAGGGGATCTGAGTAATGGCTTGGGGGATTGTTTCCCAAACCGGGATTTTACCTTGGGGAAGGGTGAAATCGGGGATAAGTGGTGTCATAGGGTTCTTAGGTAATTCTTGAGGTAGAATGTCTTCAACTGGTGGGATGTCGAGGGGTGGAGAAGCCCCAATGGGAGGAATGTTATCTCCAGTTTCAGTTCCATTAGAAGATATGACGCACATTTGTGCTGACGGGTGGATGAGCAGTGGTGCTCCCTGATATGATCCCAATAAAGATGGGTATTTGAAAATTTTGGGGCCCATATCCGTGAGTGGATATGCATCAGAACTAGTGCAGACAAGAGGTAATATGTTATGAATGTTGGAGGAATGGTTAGGCTCGTAATATGAAACTTGGTTGATGGTGATGATTTTCCCATTGTGGGGGAACATCATCGTTCAAAACACAGAAGAGGCCACTGCCTTCATAGCGAATATGTAGCTACACCCAAACAAGATGTTATAATTGAGTGGGGTGTTGATAACCTCAATGTCGATAAGGATGGTTTTTCCCCCGAGTTCGACGGGGACATTTTGAAAGAGCCCTTTAGGGGAAGATGGTCAACCATCATAAGCTCTCAAATTAATGGCGGATGGTATTAGATATGGGGAGCCAAGTTTCTTCCATACAATCTTGGACATGATGCATGTGGATTCACCTTCATGAATGATACATCGATGAACCGTGATGTTTTGAATATTGACTGGTATCTGGAAAGCTACCAAAGCAGGGAGATGAGGTTCACCACAATCTAGATCAAATGTGATGAGTCTAGTATCAGCTGGGTCGACTGCCCCCAAGGCGGAAAGCAATGATTTTTGTTGGGTTGGACAAGTTTGGAGGACCTACAATACCGACATGGTTGTAGGGGACTGTGCCAAGTCATCGACCAGACTGTAATTATGTGCCGCCCTAGCCTGAGGGTTGATGACATTCCGTCGTAACAAGGTGCGAGGAATACAAATGGTGGGTTTAGTCTTAGGGCATGGAATCATCAAGGGTTGTCCAGATGTAGCTGGAGCTTCTTTTGAAGTGGTGGGAGTAGATTTAGGGGGCGCACTAGATTGATGACTATACATTTGTAGAATAATTTCTTCTTCGCTAGTGAGGAGGATATTGCGATCCCCTAGATTTCCAGGGTTTTGATACTGTCCCATTTGTGGTGGGGCAGGATGTACCTCCTATTGGGTATTCATCACACCTTGGTGTGGAATAGGGTTTTGCAACATGGCCGGGGGTGGTTGTTTCAAATATTGTTGTGGGGCCTGCTGAAGGGCAGGCGACGCTGGAGGATGTGGCGCGTTCATGAAGTCTTTCATCTATTTGAAGTCCGCAATTTGGGGGAAATGGTGAGTGTAATGGCCATGCTCACCACAAAGAGAGCAAGGGAAGTTCATCCGGAGGTTGTTGTTGTTGTTCCTCCCATGGTGTTTGTTGTTATTGTCCCCATTGGGGGTTTTGGTTACCCTGGTTTTGGTTGCCCCCAGCAGGTTGGTTTTGTTGGGGGTTATTTCCCACTGGTCTTGGGTTATTATTGTTTCCATTTTTTCCTTTATTTTTGGAATTATTCGACTGATGGGATGGATTTTCCATATTCAGTTGTTCAATATTTTGAAATTGTTAAATGGGAGAGGGATGAACAAAGTTAACTCTAGCGTGTGGTTGTCCTTGTGGAGGAGAAATCGGCTATGTAGGACTAGGAAATGGAAAATATAGATTATTTTGTGGCAATGATTCATAAGGTTCATAGGAAGGTGTAGCACTTTCACTAGTGCCCAGGTTATAAGATGAGGTAGAGGGGGTACCTGAAATTGGTTGAGAGGTCGAGTGCATCATGGGTGCCAACAAGGGTCCACTCATGGGTGGAGGAAGGGAAGAAGGGTATGACTGTTGATAAGGGGGAGGAGGGTAATAATACGAACCTCCATACATCAACAGATATTGGGGTGTATCGTACATAGGTGGTGGTTGGATGTATGGATTGTGGTGTGTTGTGGTACCAATCAATCCATCCACCACATGAGACATCCTAGGTTTGTCCTGGCCGAAAGGTACGGGTCTCGGTGCATCAAGTATCACTGTGTATAAGTAACCCGATTGAGCATAGATGAGGTCGTACTGTTGAGCCTTGTTGATGGCTTCCTCTTCATATTGAGGGAAGGTGGATGCCACATCTTTGGCAAGGATAGAGATGAGTGATTTGAGAAACCAATCGAGGCATTGTTCTTTGGTGGTTTCTTCTTTGCATAAACTACGTCGTCGAACCCATTCGTGAATGTGGTCTGTGATATGTGTGGTTGGGGTTTGTTTTCACTCAGAGAGAAGTTCCAGACGAGTGTCATGATGAACTGGTAGTTGAAAGAAGGAAAAAAATTATTTGGCCAAGGATTCAAAAGTCACATGGGACCCTGATTTTTTGTTCACATACCATTTGGTTGATGGACCGGTGAGTGTGCGCTAAAATAAACTTAAGCGAACAGAATTGTCCATGATGCTATTTGAAGAGCACCATAAGTGGAAGGTCATGACATGGTTGGTGGGATCTTCCCCCGATTTTCCTTCAAACTTTGGAATGTTTGAAGGGAGTTTGGTTGGCATATTGGCCCATGTGGGGTCATGCAATATAGGTTCATTCCTGAGTTTACTCAAATCAAGAATATTGAGGGACGCCAAATATGGCATGGGGGGTGGTGGTGGTGGATTAGTTCCAGCCATGGTGTGAGCAGGTAGTGCACCTGACCCTTGAGGGGGGTTTGGTGGGTTTGTACTTCTCCCTTGGGAAGAAGTTTTCCCTACACCTCCTTGTGAAGGAGAGCTAGTGGATGGATGGCCTTGGGAAGTGGACCCAAGTAAGGTGTACCCAAGCAAAGATGACCCCAAAATAGTGGCACTCACATGGGTGTGAGACAGTTGAGCTGCTGAGTTGGCAAGACTAGGAACTCCTCCGAGGATAGGAGGAAGATTTTGCAAGCATCTGGAACGATGGGGATTCTGTGGGTCACCTATGATGTTCGACTTAGAAAAGTGAATGTGTGCAAACAGTGATGAGAGAAATAATTGAACAAGAGATTTGTATAATTTGGACCTTCACAATATATCTCACAATCACATGTAATCAAATGAGCATCATACATAAATCAATTGAAAAGAAGCATACATGTGGGTAGTGTCGAGGAAAATATATGAAGTGATCTTACTCAAGCATTTTCATATTCTTCTTGGCTAAATAAAAATAGATGGGAATGTCACCCTAGTTTTATAGCCAACAAAAATAACATCCTAACTCACAAGTATTGATTACAAGTGCTTAGGCTAGTCTTTTATCAATAAAAATCTTGCTAGAAATTTACTTTTTATGCAATTTTATGAATATAACAGTTGCTGAAATAAATGTAAAGACAGAAGTAAAGACACCAAGATGATAATCAAGACAGATGAGACATAAAGCAATCCTTTATTTCATTCCAATTCACCAAAGAGTCATTTTCTTTACAAAATCTCATACAAAAATCTTGGACCAAAGTCAAACTTAGACATCCCCGATGGAACATACAAAAGGACCTCTGACACAAAACCAAAATTGAACTCTAAAAGCAAGATCAACTTTCCGCATATTGTTGCCCACTCAACTCTGCACAATAGCCTTTGTCAGTCATGAAAACTAATTCACAAACATATAATTCTACACGGACTATCAAATATAGATCAACACCTCTGAAAAACAAGTGTCTAAATGATGTGATTCAACCTTGAATATTGTTGTCTACAATAAGACCCTACTATCATAAAAGAAAATTAGGCTTGTGATGAATAAATAAATGAATGAAAACTGAACTATCTCAACATAAACTCAAAGAGCAAACCTTAGTATGCTTCTGCTTCTATCCTCCTCTTGTTCCTCCCTTTCCTTTTTCTTTTAAACAAATTAGAATTGGTTGAAGTAGTTGAACCAACTCATTAGTTAAGTTAATTAAAAGACTCAACCAACTTTAGTTAGGGGGAAAAGTAATAATCATAATAAGGGTTATAAATAAATAATAACTAGTAGGTGAGACCCCTTGTGACTCCCTTTAGCTCATAACATAACATAACTATTTAGTTAAGCAAAACACACCTCCTTGTGGCTCCCATCATTATACTCAGATTTGGAAATTTATCTTCAATAATGATTGCAATTATTTCCAAAATATATTACTAGCATATCCAAAAGCATGCTATATGAAAATCTTAAGTCAACTGTCATCAACAATAAAAGAGAACTTAAAATCCATATTTCATGGTTTGAGAGGCAGTATTTCCCTCATTGAGGCTATCACCCTTTAGTCCTTCTGAAACTGCTTTAGGTTGTGTGGAATATTTAAGCCTCATCTTGCTGATCATATGAGAGCAGTCATCCTTCCAATGCAAGTGGGAGGACACTGATTTACCAGAATTGTTTGAATATGCAGGAGGGGCAGTAGCTGCCTTCTCTTTGACAGATCCGTAGTAGGCCTCAATTTTCAGCCTTTTATTTGAATAGCTCATTCCTGTATGCGTGATTGATTATAAAATAATCTTTTAAATAACCATACATGATAACTCCTTAAAAATATGAAATAGATTTGGCTCAACAATATATCAGACTCATGCAATCCAATCCATACAAATTGTTTAACTGTTTATAAATGAGCAGGGGGTGAATAAAAGGTCCTGGGATATGTGAGGGGTTTGTATTGAGCGAAACACGATATGATGAGGGGAAAAAATACGGTTACCACTCAAAGACAACAACAATCAACTGTAAACCAAAGGAAACATCATTGTAATTCAACCAAGACACTGCTACTGCCAATTACCTCAACAAAGAATTTTCTTGACTGTAATCAATTTTAGAACAGGGAGTGAAAAATAAATATGGGGAGGTGATGGGGTTGTAATTAGTGAAAAGAGAAAAAAATGGTGGGGAATGAGAGCGGGTACTGTTCTTAAAATTAATTAAGTAATCCATATAACCATTCTGAAAAAAGAAATACACCAACCAAATGACCATCGTGATCCAATAACAACTACTGTATATTAAGTAGTTCACTGTTCATAACCAAATATCTACACAATGCCACTCAATCAAACTAGTATGTATTCCACAACAATCTGTAGGGGAGCTCTGTTTTCTCCCATTCATCCATAAGGAATTAAAAAAAAAATACACAGTCAATTACTTTCATTTTGCTCATCAAATGTGGGCATAAAAATGATCCATGATTCTGTCTCTACATTTATTTAATAATCAAACTACACCATGGTCATACTGTCACAACACTCGTGCCTATCACTGTGCATGAAATTCATTTAACACACCCAAATAACCAATCACCATTTCAACTCACATTAAACTAGGAAATATACAACCATTCGACAAAACGCAATTTCATTTCTATGACTCTGTAGGTCCAAATTTTTCTTCGACTCTAAATATTTAAAATGTTTGGTTATTCATCCAACAAAATGAGGAAGCAAAGCATATTTGAATTCATAATACAAATAATCGAAATGCAACAAGGCCAACTTTAAAACTTTGCAACCATCTGTGAGTGTGCAACCCAAAATTATCCATATCATACACAGTGGGCAACCATACCTCAAACACCACAATGCAACATTCCCATTTGACAATTCTAAACACATAGTCATAATATCATTTACCCAACCAATCGTTTTGAGCTATCAATCTAATAAAATATTTCTCAAATTAATCCAACTGCAATAAAAAACATGTTGTGTAAAAGTCAGGCTCATCTTTGATAACGCAATCAAATAACCATAACGCATACAGTGGATGGAATTACCATAGTCGTCCTGGTTTCCATAACCATTTGCCCCCCCAAAAATAAAAAACTCATAGTTACAGTGACCATTTATTCATGGTGTAGGAACACCACACATACAAATGCATTACGCGTGCACATCAATACACAATTGTAACTAATGCCGAGTTTATCATCCCAATAACCTTCAATAACCAATTCAATGCTGAGACTATACTTGAACTATCATAACAACCCGACCTAACATTCTGTAGAAACCACACATACCCACGCGTCAACATGAATCAATGCTGTGAATCACTCAAATAAAAACAATACTGAGTTATCAAAACACCAGGATGGTTACTGTGTATCTGATCAGTTCAATTAACCATGTAGGGTGTATCCATTGTAGCAACACAGGCAGTGACTAGATACCAAAACCAACACGATTGTCTCATAACCAATTGGGAGAGCCTGTACTCAAATTTGTAGACAATACATACCAATCAACAATCACCGATAGTAAACCCAATAGGCCCGACAGTATTCTCTATCAACCCTCAGGCTGGAGGAGTTAAGGGTTTTCTCTGTGGCCAACACAGAGAGAGCAGAGTCGACTCTTCTCTATGGTGAAAACCTCTGAGACCAATGACATATACACAGAGAACACCACAACTTATTCCGTGGACAGGGTGACAAAAAATTGTGACAAGAGAGGCTATTCCAGTTAGACAACCACAACGCTGAGGTGAAGACAGGGCCAAGAAAGAACAAAATAACCCACTGTGTGACCTTTAGTGGTGAAAACAAACCAATTCCCAAGTGAACAAAGCATCGTGACCAAGGTGCTCCAACCATTAAAACCCATAAAACTAAAGACTAGATGCAGTGAATGCATGAAGACAACTCGCCACCCAAGACCAAGCAAAGACCCTCCAACTAAACTAGCAAGGATAACATAGAACCTTTATGGTTGTTAACACCTAGGATGACCAATAACACTATGACTTTATTGCAGAGAAAACCATGAATGCTCCATTTCAAAAATCACAATTTTACACAGTTGCAATACTTAAATTAGAAAGCACAAACCAATACAGCTGAGCCAATATCCATTTCATAACCAGAGCAGATTGATGAATGGCCAAAAAAAGACATACCTGTAATCAAACACCTAAAACGTGAGTTGGTTGAGTGATTCCTCTCTGCTAAGAAATCAAAGCATAACCATAACAACAAGGTTGAACAATAGCCTGACTAGGGTGGTGGCCAATGGAATGAGTAAGGGTGACATGCAATAAATGCATGTCACCTCCACACTCAAGTTCATTTAATTCCTTAGTACGTGCCAACCATTAACTCAACAAATCATCCAATCTGAACCATGCATCGAGACAAACAACCCTTAATTGCCAAGATATCCACCCTCATCACATATTACCATTTACACTATGCATGCCAACTATGTTTCTATATAACTTCAATAAATCACATGGCTATCGTATGTTAGCTAGGATTTACCATGATCCTTTTAATGCATATAGTGTAGCATGTTAGTATAGAATAGTTTCTTCCCCATGCATTTTTGTTCCCATTGCTTAATCTCCTTTTAATTTTTCCTTTATTTGTTGTTACTAACATATATCTGCTACAGGTGTCACAAGTAATAGATCCAAGAACATAGAGTAATGGTAACCATGAATAACATAGGTCATTGTAACATAAATTTTGAGCCTGGAGCAACAAGGAACACGTATAATACGCCTGATCCATCATCCAATAAAAACAAGATGTCATCAACCATGTAAGCAGTGTTTAACAGTAGCATAACATTTAATAAGAAACAAACATGATCTCCAATCTACAAGGGGTCCCACCTACTAGTATTATTTAGCTTTATAATAATAGGCTTTAGCAACACTTTGTGGGAAAAAACTTCGTGACGATTTTAATCGTTGAAAAATTGGCGCCTCCACATGGAAATTTGTTCTCAACAGATTTAGAACTCATAACTCATGGTCTTGCAGACCAAGAACCATAATTTTAGAATATGAAACTAGAATAATTATGCAACAGGGGGAAGTGAGTGGATTTAATGGAAAGATGACCAGGAATTTGGGAACAACTTATGAAAAATATTAAATATGAGGGGGTTTATCCCTGTATGCATAATCATTCAAGTAGAATCAACTCTTATTTAAAGTAGAAAAATTAATGGATCTGCTCGTTTATTTCTCAAATGGACGAAGAAATGGAAAGAAGAAGCGGGAGATAACCAATCTCTTTATAAGACAACAGTGAAGGTAGATAACAAATTCAAGTGTGTCTTCAGGGGAATATCGTAACAACCGTGTAAGCCTAATTGTTATTGATTAACAATATCTCGCAGGAGTGTCACTGTGGCATAACTAATCCAACATCTTATTCTCGAATGAAAAAATGGCAAAATGCAAAATCAAACATAATGAAGTTGCATAAAATTAAAATAGCAGAAATAAAGTGACAGAAAAGTAAAAGCGGTATGAAATGTTTAAACAGAAAATAGAAATCAACTACTGTAAGCGAAAAAATAGTGAAACTGAAAATAGAGCTAGACTACTAAAATATAGAAAATTTGGACAACGTTAGAGCTTTTCAAGTTGGTTCCATGTAATGCTTTAAGTGAGAACCATTAGTGTTGTAGGAAAACAATCGCTCCTGTAAATATTCCAGAATATAAGAATTTGTACCTAAGACAAAAGCGATCTTCAAAGGACCCAACCATAATTTCTGAAATTTTGAATGTCTTCCCTTATTAGTGTGAGCCGAATCCCATAGAATTTTTTTTTCATTGACCTTAAACTTAATAGTCTTGACACTCTTGTTGAAATACTTCTTAACAGTTTGTTATCTCCTTTTAATATTATCCAAAAAAAACATCCTTTGTTCTTCCAAAGCTACCAGTGCATTTATCCTTTGTGAAAGATCTGAAGAATTTAATTCTTCGATCTATAGCATCAACCTTAAGGAAGAAAGTTCCAACTCAGTTGGTAAGAGGGATTCTTGACCATAAACAAGCTAAAAGGAGTACAACCATTGATTACCTTGGTGGTAGTTCGATCTTCCCAGAGGGAGTAAGTGAGGAGAGTGTGCCACTGACGAGGCTTATCTTCGATGAGCCTTTTAATGATTCTTACTAGATTTTTGTTGGTAGATTCAACCTGCTCATTTCCTTGGGGGTAATAAGCTGAAGAGGTGAAGTGTTTAACCCCCAACTTGGCCATAAATGGGTCAGCTTAGCAGAAATGAAAGCTGAACCATTGTCTGTAATAATTCTAATGGAAGACCAAATCTGGAAAAAATATTATTTTCAAGGAAAGAAATTACATGATTGTTTGTGGAATGCTTAAGTGGGAAAAATTTAGCCCATTTTGTAAAGGAGGATTATTGGTCCTATTAATCCTCCTTCCTTAGCTAGAATTTAGCCCATTTTGTCTAGCTAAGGAAGGAGGATTAATAGGACCAATAAAATCCAATCCCCACTTTGAAAAGGGAAAATTTGGTAGGATAGGTTGTAATGGCATGGCTGAAAGGCGTTCTTTCCCAACAAATTTTTGGCACTTGTCACAAGATTTCAAAAAAACATAAGAGTCATGAAAGATCAAAGGCCAATAGTACCCCTTTCTAATAACATTGAAAGCAGTGGTTTTGGATGAGAAATGACCTCCTACATGAATGACAGAACTTGAAGAACCATGAGCCTCTTGTAACATTTTTTGTGCGTCTTCATTGTTTACACAGTGAAGAAACACACCATCAGTCGATATTTGAAATAAGAAGTCTCCTATAATGACATATCTCTGAGATTCAAGACATATTCTTCTCTTTTGATGAGTGTCTAGGTTGTCTGGACATCTTTGGTTTTGTAAATAATAAAGAAAATTCTTGTACCAAGGATGTTCAGACATAGGGAGGATCTGATTGTCAATGTAAAAGAGGGTTGAAAGGGAAATATCCTCTTCCTCAATTTCTTCACCATTCTTAGCATGCTGATCCAAGTGAAGGGCTAGGTCACGTCCCTTGATAGTGGTACAAGTCACGATATTTAAATCATTCTCCTGAATATTGGCAAGCTAATGTGTAAGCTTTCTTGAAAGATAAGTTTGTGAGAGAAAAAACTTGACAGCAGGTAAGGGGAACTTTACCAATGTATGCTTACCTAAGATGTAATGGAGAAACTTTTCAACAACCTTAACAAGAGAGAAAGCATGTTTTTCAATAAAAGAATATTTAAATTCATCATCAGAAAAACTTTGACTCATGTAAGCCATTGGTTTTTCATTGCCTTGATCATCATTTTACATAAGGAAAATAGAAACTGCCTCCTCAGTGGCATTAGTATATATCGTGAATTCTTTCTCAAAATCCGGTTTTGCCAAAACTAGTGCGGAACTAATTTCTTTCTTAATCCCTTCAAAATCATTTTCGACATCATCTGTCCAAGAAAAAGAATGATCTTTCTTAAGAAGATTGTGAATTGGCTTGACCATCACCACAAAATCTGGGACAAATCTACGGATGAAGTTAATAACCCCCATAAAAGCTTGAACTTGTTTCTTGGAAGTGGGAGCAGGAAGATTAAGGATAGCAACAATCCTTTCAGGATCAATGCTTATTCTTGAATCATATATGATGTGCCCAAGGAGCTTGCCTTCGGTAACACCAAAAATGGACTTGGAAGGGTTTGGAGAAATGCCAAATTTTCTACATCGGATGAGAACTTTCCTCAGATGACCAAGATGATCTGATTGGATTTTAGAGTATACTGTTAAGTCATCAAGGTAGATCTGAATGATCTTACCGATCAAATCTTTAAAATCTAATTGAATATCTCTTTTAAAGGTGGCACCTACATTAGATAATCCAAAAGGCATACGTTCATAAGAAAAGGTACCCCAACAAGTAATAAAGGTGGTTTTATATTTATCTTCCCTTTTTACCTTGATTTGATTGTAACCAAAAATCCCATCAAGTAAGGACATCATTTGTGACCCTGCAACTTGCTACAAAATCAATTCCATGTTAGGGAGAGGGAAGTGGTCTTTTATACTAGCTCGATTTAATGCACAAAAATCAACGCACAATCTGATCTGACCAGCTGTTTTCCGAACAGGAACCAGATTTAAAACCCATTTGGAATATCTGACCAAAAAAATGATTCCAACCTTCAAGAGTTTTTCCAACTCCTTTCGAATAGTTGCTTCTAGTGTAGGGTTGATGGGTCTTTGTTTTTTCCTGACTGGTTTTATGCATTTCTAAATGGGGATGGCATGTTGTATCAGACCAGGATCAAAACCATGAAGATCCTCATAAGACCAAGCAAAAACATCTTGAAATTCACCAAGCAGTTTGGAAAACTTCACTTTTTCTTCATCTGAACATTTGGCACCTATTTTAACCTTCTTTGGAGTCTCGAGTGTCCTAATGTTCAAGGATATGGTTTCACCCACCTTTCTTTTCAACTCTTCTTCTTTCTATTTCTCCTTGTTGCCTACATCACTCGAAGAAAACGAACTCTCTAGAGGAGTCAAGCCTTTAGGAATCTTGTTATATTCTATGGATATAATTTCCTTGGGCTTAAAAGGTTCATTTCGAATGAAAGAACAAATTCTCTCATCGTTAGGGAAGACCTATCAAGATTCTATATTATCGGGGATATGAAGACGATATAGGGATTGAAAAGTACAATCAGGTCTGTGTGGAAGAAGTTTCTGATTAGGGGAAGCTATGAAAATTGCTAACCAATCAGCCATTGAGTTTAAATCCCTCTTAACGTGAGTGATGTTGAAAGATAAAAGGTTCAAGATAAGTTCCCAAAAAATTTGGGTGTATCGTTTCATCAACTTGTTGCTAGGAGAGTAAATTTTACGCACAAGATTCACAACAAGCTCAGAATCCCCAAAAACTGAAAGGTGACCACAACCAATATTATAATCATTTTCAATGCTTAATAACAAAGCTTCGAATTCAGTGACATTGTTAGTGCAAGTGAACTCCAACCGATAAGAAAAGTTATGGATTTTTCCTATTGAAGAAATCAAGATAATGCCATCTCCGTTACCTTCATTAGAGCATGAACCATCAAAGTGCATGTGCCACATGCCATCATCTAAATCGATTTTTTCCATTGGAATTTTATCCTCCTCAGAAAAGATGGAATACACTCCTAGGTCCTCTTCGATATAGTTTACATTAGGCTGTGGGACACTCTCTATGTAAGGTGATATCCTTCCCTCTCTAAGGACTATAATGTTTTTTTTCGTTCTGAGGAATGGATAAATGTGTTCCGTCGAGTGAGAGGTATCCACCCATTGACGCTTTCCAATCTCTTCCTAAGATGATTGAGTAATTTCTTACTGGCATATCAATTACCTAAATGTTGAGGGTTGTCCTTATCTCAGGATGAGTGCACAAAACTAAGGTCGCATCTTTAATCTCACCTATGGTATTTTGTTGTAGACTATTATAGGAGAGCATGCTTCTAGCATTTTCATTTGTACAAGACAAGCCTATCTCTTCCACAATAATATTCGACATCACACTTGGGCCCGAACCGCCTTCAATGAGGCAATAATGGGCAATATTATCCATAATTTTTACAGAAATATAAAAAGGGGGATTTTTTACAGGGTATCTAAAGTTATGTACACCTACTTTATTTACAGAAGAATCCTCTTCGTTTACCTCTTCAGAAATATTGGCTACAATGGAAGATTTTCCTTCCATGAATTGTTTCAGATGCATTTGTTGTTCAGGGACAACAACCATGTCTAGGAGGGTTGCGTTTGCTTTGATGTTGGCCAACTGATTCAAGATATTGTATTTGAAAGAGGGGAGAGGGGGAGTGATTCCTTGAATCTCAGGAACCTTAGGGACCTGGAGCGTAGCAGCGATTGAGGATGATCTCGGGATAGAAGAACTGCGGGGAGGATCAAATTTTCCCTTGGGAGCATAGGCTTTGTTCCTAGTATTGATAACCATGACATATTCTGGCTTTGCAAAATCTAGGACAACGATAGTAGCTTATGGTATTTTACCAAAGATCTTATCATTGACACTCTTCTTTATCTCACATGTGGTTTCCTCATGGTGTTCCTTGCAAACATTACACCAACTCCAAGGCAGGATAGCTTTAGGCTGAAAATTGTTTTCAACTGGATTTCTAAAGGGGGGTGCAGGAGAGGATGAATCTCCAGGGGTGAGAGGGGAGACAGTACCCTTCCGCTCAAATTATATCATATGGTTTTTCATATCTTGTACTAGCTGTAATAGAGCGGACATGTCTGTCTGTCTAACCGATTCTCCCTAGGGAAGACCAATTCTTTCAATCTGTTCTTTATACTTTGAACAAGCATGGAGAGCAGAACTACAATTATCAATGGATTTTTCCTCAAGCCTATGATGGTAGGGAGAAGGAAATGCATTGTAGTAATGCATGAAGGCAGCTTGGTTCTGAGGGTGGATAAGTACGGGGATTTGATTGTATAACTTGGTGAAATGCAAGTTGAAAGAATTGATGGTCTCACTATCTTTATAGGTAACTTTATTGTATTCCTTTAACTTCTCGGCAGGGCTTTTGGATTGCCCATAAGTGGATCAAAACCAATATATTAACTCCTCCCAAGTAGACAGAATCTTAGGAGGAAGGTCAAAGAAATTGGCCACAGCCTTTCCTTCCAAGGAATTGACGAGCAAGCACATGCAAGTGTCATTGTCGTTGCCCCCTATGTTATGAAAAGCATTAGAAAATGCCACCAAGTGTTCATTTGTACTGACATTGTTATTTCCTGAAAACTTATGTAGGTTCTCTTTAAACTTTGGAAGTGGACGAGTAGCAGGTGCTAGGTTAAGAGGAGAGGACACATGCCATGATGTGGTTGTGGCGTCTTCTTCAAACTGAAATAGCCCATATTTTTTAATGAATTTGGTGGGGTTTGTGGTAGATTGGATAGGGATATGGTGGCTATATAAGCTACCAATCACTGATGACGATTAATATTGAGAAGATGGATCACTTCCAGTGCCACCAGAGCCACCACTAGATGCCATCTTATGGATGATAGATAAGGGAAAGAAAGACGAACTGGATGAATCAGATAAAGTTATCCTTAGAGCACTTTGTTGGGTAGATAACACAACGTTCCTTCTTTCTATTTCAGCAATAGGATTGATTTCAGGTGACAATCCTCTTCTTCTTATAGAAGCACGAGAGTATAAGGACATGAAAGAAAGGACAAAACTTGAAGAAAAAAGGGTTATTTCTGATTTCTAGGTTGTCTACGTCTAGCCTCCAATTGTTCTTGATCATTAATATCTCATTCAATCGGTGCCTAAGAACGGTTAAGCTCAACATGGGTCCTGGGAGTTTCTAAAATAGTATGAAACAAGTTCAAAGCAATGCTGGTTTGGTCTTGGAGACCATGCTCAAGATTGGGCTGCCTTGCAACATGCACAGTCATTAAGAATTAAAACATTCAAAGAATCAATAATAGAAAAGAAAGATGTATCGATGAAAATCCAGTATAAAATTTAATTGGAGAGATATCAAAGATCTCTTTATTATGGTCGGCAAATAAATGTTGAGGAAAAGATATGAAGTGATCTTACTCAATCATTTTCAGATTCTTCTTGGCTAAATAAAAATAGATGGGAATGCCACCCTAGGTTTATAGCCAACAAAAATAACATCCTAACTCACAAGTATTAATTACAAGTTCTTAGGATAGTCTTTTATCAATAAAAAACTTGCTGGAAATTTACTTTTTATGCAATTTTCTGAATATAACAGTTGCTGAAATAAATGTAAAGACAGAAGTAAAGACACCAAGATGATAATCAAGATATATGAGACATAAAGAAATCCTTTATTTCATTCCAATTCACCAAAGAGTCATTTTCTTTACAAATCTCATACATAAATTTTGGACCAAAGTCAAACTTAGACATCCCCGATGGAACATACAAAAGGACCTCTGACACAAAACCAAAATTGAACTCTAAATGTTGGATCAGCTTACCACAGATTGTTGCCCACTCGATTCTGCACAATAGCCTTTGTCAGTCATGAAAACTAATTCACAAACAAACAAGTCTACATGGACTATCAAAGATAGATCAACACCTTTGAAAAACAAGTGGCACCTGAATGATGTGATTCAGCCCTAAATATTGTTGTCTACAATAAGACCCTACTATCATAAAAGAAAATTAGGCTTGTGATGAATAAATGAATGAATGAAAACTGAACTATATCAACATAAAATCAAAGATAAAACCTTAGTATGCTTCTGCTTCTATCCTCCTCTTGTTCCTCCCTTTCCTTTTTCTTTTAAACAAATTAGAATTGGTTGAAGTAGTTGAACCAACTCATTAGATAAGTTAATTAAAAGACTCAACCAAATTTAGCTAGGGGGAAAAGTAATAATCATAATAAGGGTTATAAATAAATAATAACTAGTAGGTGAGACCCCTTGTGACTCCCTTTATCTCATAATATAACATAACTATTTAGTTAAGCAAAACACACCTCCTTGTGGCTCCCATCATTATACTCAGATTTGGCAATTTATCTTCAATAATGTTCGCAATTATTTCCAAAATATATTACTAGCATATCGAAATGCATGCTATATGAAAATATGAAGTCAAGTGTCATCAACAATAAAAGAGAACTTAAAATCCATATTTCCCAGTTTGAGAGGTAGTCTTTCCCTCGTTGAGGCTATCACCCTTTAGTCCTTATGAACCTACTTTAGGCTGTGTGGAATATTTAAGCCTCATCTTGTTGATCATATGAGAGCAGTCATCCTTCCAATGCAAGTGGGAGGACACTGATTTACTAGAATTGTATGAAGATGCAGGAGGGGCAGTAGCAACCTTCTCTTTCATAGACGCGTAGTAGGCCTCAGTGTTCAGCCTCTTATTTGAATAACTCATTCCTGTATACATGATTGATTAGAAAATAATCTTTTAAATAACCATACATGATAGCTTCTTAAAAATATGAAATAGTTTGGCTCAACAATATATCAGACTCATGCAATCCAATCCATACAAATTGTTTAACTATTTATCAATGAGCAGAGGGTGAACAAAAGGTACTGGGATATGTGAGGGGTTTGTATTGAGCGAAACACAATATGATGAGGGGAAAAATATGGTTACTTTTCAAAGACAACAACAATCAATTGTAAATCAAAGGAAACATCACTGTAATTCAACTGAGACACTGCTATTGCCAACTACCTCAACACATAATTTTCTTGACTATAATCAATTTTAGAACAGGGAATGAAAAATGAATATGGGGAGGCGATGGGGTTGTAATTAGCAAAAAGAGAAAAAAATGGTGGGGAATGAGAGTGGGTACTGTTCATAAAATTAATTAAGTAATCCATATAACCATTCTGAAAAAGGAAATACACCAACCAAATGACCATCGTGATCCAATAACAACTACTGTATATTAACCAGTTCATTGTTCATAACCAAATATCTACATAGTGCCACTCAATCAAAATAGTATGCATTCCAAAACAATCTGTAGGGGAGCTCTATTTTCTCCCATTCATCCATAAGCTATTTCCAAAAAAATACACAGTCATGTACTTTCATTTTGCTCATCAAATGTGAGCATAAAAATCATGCTTGATTCTGTCTCTGCATTTATTTAATAATCAAACCGCACCGTGGTCATACTATCACATCACTCATGCCTTTCATTGTGCATGACATTCATTTAACACACCCAAATAACCAATCACCATTTCAACTCACATTAAACTAGGAAATATACAACCATTCGACAAAACACAATTTCATTCGTGTCACTTTGTAGGTCCAAATTTTTCTTCGACTCTAAATATTTAAAATGTTGGGTTATTCATCCAACACAACGAGGCAACAAAGAATATAATACAAATAATTGAAATGCAACAAGGCCAAGTTTAAAACTCTACGACCATATGTGAGTGCGCAACCCAAAATTATCCATGTCATACACAATGGGCAGCCATACCTCAAACACCACGATGCAACATTCCCATTTGACAATTCTAAACACACAGTCATAGTATCATTTACCCAACCAATCGTGATGAGCTATCAATCTAATACAGTATTTCTCAAATTAATCCAACCGCAATAAAAAACATGTTGTGTAAAACTCAGGCTCATCTTTGATGACACAATCAAATAACCATAACGCATACAGTGGATGGAATTTCCATAGTCATCCTGGTTTCCATAACCATTTCCCCCCCCCAAAAGAAAAAACTCATAGTTACAGTGACCATTTATTCATGGCGTAGGAACACCACACGTACAAATGCATTACGCACGCACATCAATAACCAATTGTAACTAATGCCAAGTTTATCATCCCAATAACGTTCAATAACCAATTCAATGCTGAGACTATACTTGAACTATTGTAACAACCTAACCTGACATGTTGTGGAAACCACACATACCCACACGTTGACATGAAGCAACGTTGTGACTCACTCAAATAAAAACAATAATTGGTTATCAAAACACCAGGAGGGTTACTATTGGGTTATGAAAAAGGTATAAATATCTTACTTTTTTCCACAGTTCATGATATAATCTTGATTGATTTTTCAGTTAGTTAAGGATAAATAGGATAGAAAATGATTAATATGTCTCTTAGAGTTATTATTGAAGTTTTATTAAATAGATTCTAAATTACGATTGGAATTGTTTGATTTTGTTTCAAATTTGGATAAATAACTGTCAAGCCCGAGATAGCCAAAGAGATCTTGGATATGCGCAAGCTATTGGAGGTTGAAGACTTTTAGGCGCAAAGCAGTTTTGAAGATAATCGATTGTAACTTTATAATAATAAAGCAATCCCGAGGATCTTTCCATCCTCAAGATAACTTGATTTACCCAAGTTATTGTAATATATAAGAGGGTAATAGATCTAGAAAGGATATAGTAAAAATCACATTCAAGTATTCAGAACTCAGAATTGCTCTGCACAAGCAGTTTTTGTAAATGTTTTACTAGCTATGGAATCAATGAAAGTTTTGAGCATTTTCACCATTTATGTGTTCTAAGTTTCTCATAGAAGTACTTCTGAAGATCGAGGGCCCAGTCTGAAGGAGTTATTGTCTCATTCTGTAATTGTATCAATTTGAAGTTCGATTTATGTTTTGTGATTCAAATCTCCTTTCACAAATAGCTAAGATGAATGCATAAGTGTGTTAATGATTTTATGTTGTTTCCGTGCAGAAGATAGATATTTCCCTCAATATTAATGATTGCCATTTTGATTTCCATTTCTGTAGTTTGTTGCTTGACAGTTCCTCATAATTTTATATGTGCCGTTCCTTTTACTTAGATTTACAATTGTTGTTCCTTTCAATTAGATTACCGCTGCTGTTCCTTTCCGTTAAAGTTACGATTGTTGTTCCTTTTGGTAAAGTTACATTAGCTATCCCTTTCGACTAGATTACAATTGCTGTTTCTTTCCACAGATAGAGTAATTCGCTATTTCCTTTCCAATAATTCAATTCATAATTGATAGTTAATTATGCAAATCTTTACCTAGATTCACTTCTTTTCAGATAAGTTAATTCAATAGATTAATTAGTTCCCTCCCATTCTACAACATTTTAGTAATTAGATTTCAATTCACAGAATCTTTAGTGGAAATTTGAGGAACTTGATTGTTGATAAACTCATATTTGATTTAGCTACACGATTTTAGACTTCACAAGATACCTGCATAGACTTTGCTGATATTCTTGAGATAAAAGATGAATCTCTGGGTTGATAAGTTAATGTTAAACTAAGGCTGCTTTTAGGACACCTTTAGACACCAACATTTTGGCGCCATTGCCGGGGAGAATGTCAAAGGTAGCATAGGTTGTGTCTCTAGAGGACTAGGTATTGAAGATGGAAGGTAAGAACCTATGCAGGAAATAAGTAAGATGCTTATGCCAATGCTTACCTCCAGTTGACAATTAAAGAGGTTTTATAGGTGTTTCTTTTGTTGAATTTATTTTGTTGTTGTGTGAAGTGTGTATGACTAGAAAGAAGGATCTTGAAAAACCAAAACCCCCACCAAAAACTACCAAAGCCTAGGGTTCGGTGATCCCTGGGAGAAGCACTTTCATAGACGAGATCATCAGAAAAGGTGAATCTCAAGCTTTGGTTGGACCTAGGAAAGGACCTACTCGAATCCCTCAGGAAATAGTTTCACCAACTACGGCCCACGCTAAGATTCATAGAAAAAATGAAGGGACTGAGCAAAGATTTCAGAGCACAGATCTTCCATCCCTCAACCCTTTAGAAGATGGAAAATCTAATAATATGGAGGAAGGAGTAGGAGAAACTAGCAAGGTTTCCAAGGAAGACCCACCATCACCACCTGATCCTCAGTCTCCTGTGAAAGAAGAAGGCATACTCGAAATCCCAGATAAAGGGAGTACAATCAAATCCCCTAGAATACCAAATAATCAACCATTTCGAATAGAATACTTGGATCAAGAACTTCCTAAATTTTTTTGGCACATCTTTGATCAAATGGCACAACCAAATCAACAATGACCCCAGACCTCCAGGCTGGAATATTTGATAGTTGATCCAATTGCCAATGCTCCCATGAAAGCAACCCCCCTACAAAACTTGCCAACCTTCCATGGATTGATTTCAAAAGACCTGGATGCATTCCTATTTGAATTTGATGTCCTATGTAGAGGGTATGATTACACCTCTGAACCCCAAAAATTAAAACTGTTCCCCTCTACCTTGAAGGGAGCAACTCTACGCTGGTTTATGGGATTGGGAGGTGGAACCATCAATTCGTGGGACCAGATGAAACAATCTTTCTTATCAAAATATCAGGATTATTGTAGAACTAGAGACCTAAAATATGAAATCTTTGAAATGACTGCAAAAGAAAATGAATCATTAGAAGAATATGTTGAGATATTTCAGTATAACTTGCAAAGATCACCCTATGGTACATTACCGGGTGAAGTACTCAAAGAAAATATGAATAAAGGCATGACAGATGAATGGGTAGAAACATTGAATCTAATGGGGAAGGGTGACATTTATCAGGAAACTTATGAAAACATCGTTCTATTATGTATCAGGTGCTCACAAGGAAGTACATGGATCAGGTCAGGAATGTGGACGTCCCTCACAATAAATAACAATATTACCAGTGAGGGTGTTATACGAGCTGAAGTTGGTAATCTCTTAGAAAATTTCAAAATAGATATTCTGAGCACTCTGACTACACAATTGGATGTATTGCAGGCCAAACAAAAAAAGGTAGAAGCAGAGCAGACCTTGGCTATATTTTTCCACAGGTGCAGAAAAAAACATGGTCCAAGGGAATGCCCATTGGATGTAGTTCGGGTTTGTGCTATTTGTGACAGGGACCATGACATAGAGAAATTCCCATCACTCCTTGGATTGAAAGTTGTATTCAAAGAAGTGGAAGAGGAAACATAAACATTATATCTGATGGCTCAACGCCATCAGTGGCAGTCCCGGCCTCAAAATACACTACAGGACCCTTCCTCTTTATTTTTTGGACAGTATAATCAACAACATAATTCTAGCAGCACATGGCAGGGTCAACCATTTACTAATCAGAACTGGCAACCCCAACAGTATCCACCTACAAATCCCACTTGGCCAAACTAGTCGGCTGCAAACCCCATCTGGAAAAATCAACCAACTACAAGTTCCAATTGGCCTAATTCGCAATACCCCACCTCATCCTGCCAAAACTTGAATAATACCTACCCTTCACAGTGGCCTAACTCATCTGCCCAAAACCCAAATTGGAACCAGAATTGGCAGCGCCCCATGGGGATGAATAACCAACCCATGGGGATAGCCTCTCAAACCTAATCCTCGTTACAGGCCCCACTCCAATTGCCCCAGAACCCCCAATCACAATTGCACGCTCAATTACCATCCCAACCCCACCCAAATCCTAATAACAAACCAACTCAACTCATCCATATTATGGAAAGTGGAGAAGGGGAAACAAATTCAATAGGGTGAAATGAACTCTGGTTGAGATCGGGGCGTATAATCTCTCCTGAACAAAATGGCGTTTTCCAAGAGTAGGAGAATGAAAAAAACCCAGCAATAACACCCTCAACTATGGTAATAACAGAATAAATAGAGCAAGGGGGGAACAAAGTCAAATCACAGTACTCTAATAAGGATGTAAATCCCTCCCCTCCATTCCCCGAAAGACTGATGATAGCGAAACCCAATGTATATCCTAACTTCAACATTGTAGAGGAACTCAAGAATTTATACATCAAAATTCCACTCCTGCAAGCTCTGCAAGACATACTGATCTATGCAAAGACAATCAAGGAGATATGTGGTAGGAATCCCGTCAGAAAAATAAAAAATTCATCATCAACAGTTCATGTAGTGGGAGCCTTATCTGATCTAATTTTGGGTAGAGAAGAACCAGTCAAATATGCAGATCTAGGGAACCCCATAGTAATAGTTCAGATTTAGGGTTGTTCCTTTCCAAATACACTAGTTGATTTGGAGGCAACCATCAATATCCTAACTATGAAAACCTGTAATACCCTAGGTTTTGACTCTTTCGACCCAACCCCGATTATTTTACAATTGGCTGATCAATCAGTGGTCAAACCACTCGGCACACTACATGATATAGCAATCTCAGTTGACTATTGGGAATATCCATCAGATTTTCTCATCATCAACCCAAGAAGTGGACTCGAAGGGCATCCATTGATACTAGGCAGACCATGGCTCACGACAGATGATGCGTACATAGGATGCTGATAGGGTAAAATGACAATTGCTAGGGGAGGTGTCACAAGGAATCTCATCTTATATCTTCCAACCAAACCTAGTCCAATGATCATATATCCGCAATTGCCACCACCACGATATCCAGAGAAGGATCTGCATGCCCCTCTCATGCTGGAAGAAGGTCTCAGACTCCAGAATCAACTAGAGGATGATGTAATCAGTGGGTTTATTAACAACCCAACCACTGTGAGTAACCCAACATGCCAGATGCTCCAAGATTTTCTAGACTGTGAAGCACAGGGAGACCCACCGGAAGATTTAATGGAACAATAAATCTTGACTATTGTTGTTCATAACAACAAATCCGTTGAGATCGTTGTTAAGCCCTAATATTGGCTCATTACCCATTAATTGGGGCATATTAGATTAGTAATGCTATTTTATTTATGTCGGATTTAGGCCATTAGTTGTAATTTAGATTAGTAATGTTA
>JZKD02S0567467.1:473945-489134 GCA_000966675.3 Picea glauca | reverse complement strand
AGGGGTTGAGATTTTGGGTAGAAGGATAAAGATTAAATCTGAAGGGTCATGATCTGCATGTAGGCTTAGAACCCTAGCTTACTAGTCCGTAGGGTAAAATACCCAACAACATGAACTCATGACATTAACAAACCATCCAATGTTTGATTTTTAAATAAACAGACCCATAACAATTGAATGAATTTAGTTGATAACTAATCAACCTCAAATTCAAGCAAAAATACATTTTCATGGGGATTTTTTCCAAATTTCCTATTTCAGATGGTTTAACAAAAAAAGAAATAGATGTCGTCCTCTGTTATAATTGTTGTTCCTTTCACGTGCTTGTTGTTCCTTTGAATGGAACAACTGTTGTTCCTTTCATGCGCTTATCGTTCCTTTGAATAGAACAACTGTTGTTCCTTTCATGCGCTTGTTGTTTCCTTTTGAAAGGAACAATTGTTGTTCATTCCATGCGCTTACCGTTCCCTTTGAAAGGAACAATTGTTGTTCCTTCTGCGCACTTGTCATTCTTTTCACGTGCTTTCTATTCCTTTTGAAAGAAACAACCGTCGTTCCCTTCACGCGCTTGTTGTCCCTTTGAGTATTGTTCCTTCCATGCGCTTATTGTTCCCTTTGAAAGGAACAATTGTTGTTCCTTCCGCGCGCTTGTCATTCTTTTCGCACGCTTGTTGTTCCTTTTGAAAGAAATAACCAGCGTTCCCTTCGCATGCTTATTGTCCCTCTGAGTATCATTGATTTTCATTTTGTTGTTCCTTTCCTTCATTATTGTTGAAACACTAGCCATTCCTTCGTAGTGCGGCTTTCACCAAATAATTTTCACCAGCACTATTTATAATCATCATCACAACGATCTGTCATTATTTTTTGGATTATCTCCCACACCTTATCAAATTGTTTGTGGATTAATCTCTTCGAAATATCTTAAACCTTGTTCATAATCGATAACCACCACAATTTGTTTCTTTCCCCTATATACATACAAATATACCTGAATGATATTTTGCCTTTATATTATAAGGAGTCTTAAGCACACTTTTACTTGGCATCTTTACACTTCCTTACACCATCCCTTACTCTTAAGGAGTAGATGAGCCTCCCTAAAAAAAAAAAAAAGAGAGAAAGAATGATAAAAAATAAAAATAACAAGCAATAAAAAAATAAAATTTCCCACAAAGAATAGGGGGTCTCATCACGAACCAACCTATCATGATCATAGGATACTAACGTAATTGACATTCCCACTATGGCTACCACACCAGGTTAATGGCCTTTGACATTTTTCTTTTGTCAAAGGATAAGAGGTATCATCACGAGATGGCTTGTTCACTTAAGTTACAATCTAGTGAGTGGCATTATCATCATCTGGATACCAAACCAAGATAATGGTCTTCTTGGGAAAAGACAATTCAAATATTTATTAAGGAAAAATAAAAGCGAATAAAGATAAGAAATAATTTTTTTCTCACAAAGAATAGGGGGTCTCATCACGAGCCAACCTACCATGATCATAGGATACTAATGTAAGTGACATTACCACTATGGCTACCACACTAGGGCAATGGCCTTTAACACTTTATTTTGTCAAAGGACAAGAGGTCTCATCACGAGCTGGCTTGTTCACTTAAGTTACAATCTAGTGAGTGGAATTATCATCATCTGGCTACCAAACCAGGATAATGGTATTTTTTAGGAAAAGACAATTCAAATGTTTATTAAGGATACTGGCTCATCTATGGGTTAAAAGGTAACCCTACCGAGGCTATGGACACCTGCTGGTAGCAGTGGCTCTGCCTGTGGTATGGAAGATTATCTAAAAAATACCAAGTTTCTGCATGTCTCTAGATTTCCTTTACTCAAATAACGAGGCTATCATATCAGTTATATTCAATAACTCGGAAAAGTAACAATATTATGATATGTGGAATATTTTTAAAATGAACAGATTTAATTTATTTTGGTTTATTTATCCATAAAACATTTTTGAACATAGGTATAATAAATTTGAAATTTCCACGAAAAAGGACTATTGTTTAAATGATTTCAGTTGAAAGTGTTTTTGAAAATTATACATGATTAGTCCCCATCGACGGCGGCAACGCAATCATTACCTCTCACCGGAAAATACCTACACTCATTACTTTCGCCTACGCTGATGGTTGAGGATGACCTCTACATTAATGAGGGGAGTGGATGCTTGACACACTTTTCGATAAGATGTAATGATTGTAATAAATGGGAAACCCACATCTTTATACACTTGTTGTTGCTGATATTTTCTATTTTTGGTAACCATTTCTCCAAGATGGTCTAACCAAATTTGCAAACAGGAACGACAATCGTTCTTAATTTTCTCACAAAGATATGGGTGGCTGAATCATGCGCAAGGAGCCGACATTACTACAGGTTACAGAATAGGCAAGAGAAATCCTACACTGTTTGGGGTGGACCGAGTACTTCAACTGTTTGCAAGGATATGACATGACTGTCATGCTTGAATTCCTTCAAAATATGCTAGGAGAAATCTCTATGGTGCAAGGCATACAAATCTCAGTTACCCCGAAAATCTTAGCAGAGGTCACATGCCTCCCTAACAGGGGCATTTAGTGGATAGGAAGATACACAATGCTGAAGGAAGCTGTGGAATCTATCACAGACCCTAGGGAAAAATTGGATAAAAAAGGAAAGGGACTTAATCCTAGTACCCTCAGTGAACCATGGAAGGAACTGGCGGGGATAATTCAGAGGTACATCACCTGTGATGGACGATACGACGTAATTTAACCTCACCATCTCAAATTGCTGGCAACCTTAAAGTAATGGTTAATACTTAATCTACCTTTCCTTTTGAATGCCATATTACATGAGGTTGCCTTAAGAACACAAAAGGCCAAGGATCCTATTACTATTATCAGCCACCATAGATTATTTAAACTGATAACGAATAAAGCACTGAGTGTTTCAGGATAAATCCGTGAGTGTGGACACAAACCGATCTCCCTAGATCCACCTGGATCTAGAACAAAACAGGACAGAATAATACACTGTCCCTAAATCTAGACTATTGGATGAACTAAGAGGTAAGGATGATGGACATACCTTATGAATAATTCCTTGGGTCTCTGTTGTTCCAAGCTTCTCTCCAACGCTCTTTCACCGTTCAGATCACAACAATACAAACCAATCGAAGTGAAAGCAGATCAATATATCCAATAGCTAATCTATACATATGATCAAGGAGTTATGTAATAAAGTGACATCATCTTTATGGGAAAGGAACATATTACTGTATTAATTGATAGAAAGTAAGACTTACAACCTGAGCCTTGATGCTGTAGATCTCCTTTTGATGGCTCCTAGCTCTGACACACACACTTGCTCATGCATGAAGAAAATCAACCACTTTTGATGACCTCGCTGGTGTCTCTAGTTGCTGTAGCATCAATCCTTCATACAATCTTGCCCTAATTCTCCAATTAATCTCTTGCTAGTTTACTTCTAACCTTTTCCATGAGCAATCTCTTCAATATATAGGAGAAGATAGATTAGTTACTTGGATAGGAAATGATCCCAAGATATTAGGAAAGCCAGTACTTAGATAACCATTCGCTAGCCAACTCATCCTTCTAGAAGATTCCCTTCTAGAGAGCTCGAGAACTTTATCTTTTTCCTTCTTTGGAATATGTTCGCACCCTGAGAGTTAGTTACAGTGTGAACCCCTCGTAGTCCATTTTAATGCAGCCTGCAAGAATCAGGCATTCTCGCAGGCAAATATATAGGTAGCCTGCAAACATCTCTTAAAAGTATGTTTTCTGGAAGCAGACAAATGTAACTTTTCTCAGGAAAGTGTTCTTAGTGAAGAGATTGATTTTCCATCATCATAACATTATCACAATGACCAAAATTGTGGATAACAGAATGCCCCCCAAAGTATGAGAGTGGAACTAGTGACAGTCGATAGACTTTGTAAGATGCATGTGTGTGTCAAGAACCAAGAGAACATCTAATCGGAAACCTGCAAACATCCAAGCACCAACAGAATATCATGTATACCAGTTCTTGAGGTAGGCATTCCCATACTCAGATCATAGACTGATGACATCATAAATAAGGGTCATGGCCACCAATCATACACTGTGGATCCATGCTGTCATAATATAGCATAGCCACCTGAATACACTGTGGATCTATGTGACAAATTTTCAATCAAGACAACATAGCCATGAAACATACACAGTGGATCTATGTGTCTCAAATTATACATACTCCATCGCAACCTGGATCCCAAAGAGAATATCCAAGGTCTTCAATCTCTTCACCCAAAGTACGAATCTAACCATGTGATTACATGAGTTGAAGTCGAACATGGCATAAACCACTTGATTACCGGTCATTGATGTAACCGTTAACAAGTGCGAGGGAAATCACCATTGATGTCAATGAATCCCAAGGTACTATAGTACAATCCATCGACTGTGAATAAATGAGTTGAAGTCGAACACCCGACGGAATCTCTCGATCAGGGGTCAATGATGTAAACCCACTGTCGAAAGCGAGAAACTTGCCATTGAGGCATGCAAGCTTCAAGGTACTAAATAGTTTCTAAGTCTTGATTCCGGATAATGTGTTGAAGTCGATGGAACAAAACTTGTCACATGAGGGCCTTGATATATCCCCCATCAATGAAACGAAATGAGTAACAAAGTTTGAAGGTGAAACAAAGCATGTGGAAATTGAATTTTGGACACAGGGAAGGCCAACACGGAGTGAATGGGTAACTGCAGATGGCTGACTCAATATAGGTTCCGGATGAAATTCTCTTGAACATATGAACGAAACGACCAATGATTTGGCAGCATTGACTCAAATACGACATATGGAATGACCTTGTTATCAAATCGAATGAGAGACAGATGGATTTCCCAAACCAACTTCAATGATGAATAGGGGGTGTCATGTTCAAGAGAGACACTTGCTGCCAATCAACACAAAGACTAAACATATCCCTTTTCCAAATTTTCCCCCACCATTTTTGGCAAGTACCTCTTTATTTTTACGCAAACTTGAAGAGTATCACATATTCTTGTTGATATAATCTCATCCTTCGGACGAGTCCCTCAGAGTATTTTTAACGAACCCTAAGAAGGAGTGGTTCGGTCCCATCACGAGTCTGTCAATGTTTGTTTAATGAGTCCAGAGATAGTAAAATCAAAGGTTTTTCAAGATTATAGAGTTTGGAAAAACACTTAAAAGAGAACTCTCTCAGTTCCTTTTTCGTACAGTAGTCCAACGAGACCGAAAAAGGGTTAAACTATCGCTCGAAAGACACATACTTCAAACACTTTATCGAGCATGAAAATAGCAAGGTCGCTCGGCAATCTTTTCATGTTTAGAGAGTCTGAAAAGAGATTAAAGGTAACTCCAGGGGGGTTCCTTTTTCGTATGACCACATCAAGCCCGAAAAAGAGATAAAACAACGCTCGGTCACATTCTTATGTTTTTTACAAGCGCAAGAACGGACAAAAGGCGCTCGAGGTTTTATGCCAAAACCATAGAAAACAATCAAAATCACACCACACCGTAGAAAAATTCTGTTCATAATCATCCATATTTCTCACCTGCAAGTCATTTCACTCATTTCCACATTAGTGATTAGGGTTAAATAATAAATAATCATAAAAAACCCACATTTGATATAGTAAAAAGTAATTAAAATGAGTAAATAACAACATTTACCATATCATTTTCACATTTTACCATTGAGTGCCAAAAAACCCTCATTTTACCCTCTACCTTCGATGTCGATTTCCAGGAGCTACGGGAGATCATTGGACGTGTTGTCAGCAACATTTGAGTAAGTTTCTCATCTCTTATCTTTTCATGGTTTAAAAATTCAATTTCATTGGTAAAAAGTTTAGTTTTAACTTAATTTTTTGAACCCTATGCGCGTGGAGTCATTCTCGCAGGTGGCCCATACGGGACCTACGAGAATGACCCCTTTCTCGCAGGTGGGCCTTAAGCCACCTACGAGAAGTTCGCACTGTGCACAGTAGGCCACCTACGAACAGTGCAGAACCCAAAAATTCATGCAACGTTTTAGCCAATAGATAAAAATTTTATCATGAAAAAGATCATTAACCATGTTTGTATGTTTCTTATGCAGATAAAGAGCTACAATCATGGTGCTAGAATGGAGGGAATGAGAGCACGAAGAGGATAATGCCAACGCCGAAAATCACCCTCCAACCATAGCGGCTCTAAGAGACCGTGGTATTTTGAAATATTTCCGCATCCCGGGCATGAGAGCCCAAGTTCGTTTACTGGAGTACTTAGTCCGAATGTGGGATCCGGACCAACAAGTCTTCATCGTGGGAGCTCATACATTGACTATTGACATCGAGGAAATCTATTTCTTGATCGGATTATCCCGGTGTGGGTCCTATGTCAGTTTGACCGGCAGCAGAGTAGGCGGGTTGAAAATGAGCGAATATTGTAACCAATATTGCGTACCTAAGGCCGAAAGAAAGAAAGGGAAAGTGTCCATCTGGGGAGTAACTGACTTAACTCTCTGCACCATTCTCTTCACCATTGCTCAGACGGCAGGAAGTGCTGCTCCACACATGGATTTGCAGAGCTATTTCCAGTATGCCATCGAGTGTACTGAGCCCCGGGTATTCAACTGGGCTGATGCAGTTTTGCGCAATATCAAGAAACAGTTGACTAAGTGCAGGCGAGGAGATCTAAAATAGTTTGGATATGGTTCTCTGTTAGTGTCCTTCTTTATGAAGAGGGTTCTGGTATTTCATCTATAGGCTGAGTGGGATCTTCCTGGTCCAAGAGACCATAGGATGCTTCGATGGTGTAGGCTCATGGCCAGACATGTGGCAGGACCAATCATCAAATATGACGATACCTTTTTTGACTGGTTGCAAAACCAGATGCTGATGGTGGACGACTATGCCTACGCCGGGTTGGATTTCCAAGGAGATATAGATCTTGCACTTCCTGAGGATGCTCAGTGGGGAGACCTCGGTAAGAAAAACAATTTTTTTTTCCTTTTAAAATGTTTTTGAATTTTTATCATTTTTAAATGTTTTTGTTTTATAAAATTATCCAAAGACTAACACAAAACGTTGTTGATATCATAGATGTTGGAGCATATAGACCTACTGGCTCTTCTCCCATCCAACGACGAGAAGAGGTAGCAGCAGTAGTACCACAGTACGCCGAGGATTATTTGACGGTGGAGAAGAATTTAGAGGGCTTGACAGCTGGTATTCCAGATATGGCTTTGGAAGAAATTCCACGACTCGATCAACGTCACACAGTAGGAGTTTCTGCAGCTATGGGTCGACTGCTCTACAGAGTAGCTAGGGTTGTAGTGTGTTACCATGAACGTCATCCATGACGTCACCATGTAGAAGCTATAAGCTTCAGTTTTTGATATTTTGGTCTTTGAAAAAACATTTTGTAAAAAAGAAACTCTTTTGATCGTTATATATATACAGACAACTTCTACCAGTTTACTTTACATTGTGTGAATTGTATGTGTTTGATTTATAAATTTTTCAAATTTCTATCCAATACATAATTAGCCAAAGCATCTGTTAATGTATTAAGACGTCTAGGAATATGCTGATATTCAATGTGATCAAAATGTCATTCCAAGAGGCGAATCCACAAATATACCCTTAACAAAGTGGGACTTCAAATAGAATAGATGTTACTTAGCTGTAGCACTACCAGCTGCGTGTCAAGTTGCACAACCAAATGACGAATTCCTCGGGATATAGAATCAACCAATAATTCAATAATGATGCTATACTCTGCGATATTGTTGATTGCTCGACCAAGACATACCCCTCGTAAAGATATAAGTTTGTTTTTTGGGGCATAGATTGCCCATGCAGCGGAAGCTAGGTTCCGAGTACTACGACTAGCACCATCTGTGAAGCCAATATAAGGTAGCAAATACTCCGACATCTGACAATCAAACATAACGTCACGTAAGGGAAAAAACCAAATAACGTCAAAAGAAAACTAAAGTATCACACACCAAGTATGATACATAAAAATACAGGTACTTCTACACAAATAACTTATGCATAGTACTTCTTCAAGTACAACCCATTCCTGGGTTCACTCAAAGGTATACCATCATAATCAACTAGCTCATACGCTCCTTTTTCCAAAACTTTGCTAACAATGTAAGGCCCACGCCACATTGGTTCGAATTTACCAGCTCCTAAGACATATTTATCTTGTTCATATAGAAGAACAAGATCTCCTTCAGAGAATACACGAGGCTTGACATGCTTGTCATACTGTGCCTTAACACGTTTTTTTTGGGCTTCTATTACAAGAGTAGCGTCACGGCGAGTCTCGTCTAATCGCATCAAATACAACAGATGTTCCTCTTCAACAGAAGTATTGGGTAAGAGTTCTACAGCTAGCTTCAAAGAAGGTATCTCACATTCTATTGGCAGAATGGCTTCCATGCCATAGACTAATCAAAAAGGCGTGAACCCCGTAGCGGATTTAACATATGTCTGATATGCCCACAATGTCGAAAATAACATCGTGTGCCAACTGGTCTTATGCATTCCTATCATCCGTCGAATCATAGTTATAAGAACCTTATTGATGGCTTCAACCTGGCCATTAGCCTGCGGATAATAGGGTGTTGAGCTATCATGACGAAGACCCAACTTCTCTGTAAGTTCAGACATCATAAAATTCCTAAAATGACTACCGTGATCGGTAACGATAGCCTGAGGAACACCAAAATGTGCTATAACATGGTTAAAAAGAAATAACACTGCAGTCTTTCTAGTATTATCAAATGTTGGCATCGCCTCGACCCACTTTGTAAAGTAATCAACAGCTACAATAATGTAACCATGCCCCCTGGCCGAGTGAGGGTGACATGTCATGAAATCAATGCCCCATTTCGCAAAAGGACCAACTGAGACCATAGGATGAAGGGGAGCAGGATGCGAGCGAATTTTTTGATTGTAGGTCTGGCAGGCATGAGACTTCTGAACAACAGTAATGCAGTCATTGAACAAGGAAGGCCAAAAATATCCTGCACGTAAGATCTTCTGGGAAGTAGCATACCTAGACATATGACCACCACATGCTCCAGAGTGGCAGTCATTCAAAGCTTTCTCGTCTTTGTCAAAAGTCAAACAATGCTGAAAAACAGAGTCAATACCTTGACGGTAAAGCGTATCGCCAAGGATAATATATTGATGTGCTTGATAACAGATACGATGACGTTCAGCACTAGACAAAGTAGGCTAGAAAGTTTGAGTTTGGAGATATATAATGATATCTCCGTACCAAATATCGTCAGTACTGATAAGGAAAAGTGATTCGTCAGGTAACGAATCAACTGCTACATTTTCCGTGGCAGAGTGGGGAAAATCACAAATTAACTCAGCAAAAAATAAGGATTTCTTCGACGTGGCACGATCGAATTCCAAATTGAACTCCTAGAGAATGAAAATCCACTTGGATTACTTGCCCCCCAAAAATTGACGTGTCAATATATGTTGCATGGGGTTACAATGTGAAATCACTGTAGTTTTCCTGGAGAGAATGTAATGACGAAAACGTTGAACCGCTTGGACAGCAGCCAAAGTCAGCTTTTCAACATGTTGGTACTTGATTTCAGTAGAAGTGAGACTTCGAATCAAGTAATAAACAACATGTTCATCGTGCGCATCATCCTCTTGAATGAGAACCACGCCGATAGTATACTCGGACGCAGCTAAATAAAGAAAGTAATCCCGACTATAATCAGGAGGAAAAAGAAGTGGAGCTTTCGTGAGGGATAATTTCAAAGCTTCAAAATCATCATTGGCAACTTTATCCCAGACAAACTCTGAACCTTTCTTTATAATATGTGTGAAACCACGGGTAATCTCGGCGTAATTAGGGATGAAACGACGAAAGAAGTTTGCTTTCCCCTGCAAACTTTGTAACTGGCGTAGTGAAGAAGGAGGAGGGAGATTAAGAATTGCCTCAACCTTAATAGGATCTACCCAGATCCCATGGCGTGAAACAATGAAACTGAGGAGACAGCCGGATTCTATGCAAAATACACATTTATGAGGATTCAGGCGAATGCGATAGAATCGACAACGAACGGAAATTGCTCGGAGATGATTAGGGTGATCGACTCAACGTAAAGAATGAGCTGGCAACTCGTCCAAATAAGGTTGAACGATATGCTTGATATCGTGGAACGCGTAAGACATAGCACGTTGGAACATTGCACCTGCGTTCTTAAGACCGAAGGGAAGTTTTCTATAGGAGAAAGTACCCCAAGGACAAATAAAAGCTGTTTTATGCTGGTCCTCAGGAGCGATATTTAATTGATTATAGCCGAAAAACCAATCCATAAGAGAAAAGATTTCACTGCCGGCATAGTCATCGATGATCTGGTCAACGAAAGGGGTTGGAAAGTTGTCCTTCGGATAGGCTTTGTTAATATCCCGATAATCAACACAAACGCGTATACTACCACCTTTCTTGTCAATCGGTACAGGATTGGAAACCCACTCTGTCAGAGCCATAGGATAAATAAAACTGGCTTTAAGAAGTTTTTCAACTTCGAGTTTGATGGCTGCCGCTTTACATGGATGGACAGGACGGAGGCGCTGCCGGACTAGTTTAGCTCCAGGGTATGTCTTAATATCATGCACCACAATGGAAGGGTCGATACCTGGCATCTCTTCGTAACTCCAGGCAAAGATATCACGAAATTCTTTAAACAAGGAAGTATAAGTGACAATTTCGTCGGGAGAACACGAAGCTCCAATATGAACATTTTCATATATTTCAGGTTTAACTGAAATATCAATGGGTACCATGGGAGAAATATTACTGAGGTTCCCTTCCGCAAACACATCACGTGTAGAGTCGGGAATGGTTGATATAACAACAACGGTCGACGGAGTCGAAATCCGCTGGTAATTCTCGAGAGTGTGTTGTTCCAGAAACAATATGGAACGATGATGCCCATCGTCCCAAGGGGTGTCTTCCATAACGGACATGATCATCTCATCAGTGGGAAAGATGACGCGAAAAGGATCAGGAGACAACTCCTCAAGAGAAGAAGTAATAAGGGTTGCCGATTGAATGGCTTGATAAGCAGACTCAACCGGACTTAACGACATGACGTCGCCGAAACGAACATGATCTCCAGGATCAGGTACTATCCAAGGGTCGACAGACACAGGAAGTTTATGAAGTACAGTAGAGATCATATTAATAGAAGAAACTGACGGGCGTGGAATATCGGGTGGTGGTGGTATGGGGAAAGTACCCATTAACGAAGAGACTTTTAAAAGACCAAAGAGTTATGAGAATCGAAAGTACCCTTCAACATTGCCAGTGCGAGTATCAACATTAAAGAAGGCAAGTTGATCAACCGTAACCACTTTTCCCTGGTGAGGAAATCGTATGACATGGAAAAGGGTTGACACAACAACACGCATAGAATCGAACTTTCTATGACCAAGTAGAAGATTATAATCTAGGGGAGCATCGAAAACTTCCACTTCAACCTGGACGGTCTTACCTTCGAGAGTAACAGGCAATGACGGAAGAACGCCGTAAGGCTTAAAACTAGAGCCGTTGAAGGCTCTCAAAGTATTTTGTGATTCGTTTAAAGGGGGAGAGCCAATGTCTTTCCAACAAGTAAAAGACATTACACACGTAGAGGCACCCTCATCAATAACAGTCCGACAAATGCTCTTGTCGGCGACAACAACTTGTATTTGAAACGCAAGCTGTGGGGGTAACCTTGGAATATGATCTTCCAAGTTAAAGACTATCAAATTCGTATCTGTGGGATCAATTCCACCTATAGATTTCAACAGAACCCTTCACTGTGCAGGACAAGACTGAAGGACTTCAAGGACAGACATTGCTGAAGGTGCTTGGGCCAGATCTTCGACAATGCTATAGTTCTGTGCCGCACAAGCATGAGGATTGAATGTCGATTTCTTAACGACACCTTTCAGGGGTGGTCATATAACTGTATCAAGGCTTGATCATTCGAGATGAACAGGACCGTTTGTAGGTGGATTCGGTGGAGAGGGCTGTACCAGATCAGGAGGTAAATCATCAACCTTCTCCTTAAAAGGAGTATAGTCTTTAGCTCTAGTGGTAAGTGCAACGTTGTCTTTCTTGGAATCACCGATGCACATCAAAACATAATATGTTGTAGAAGTAGAGGGTTGGTCGTGGATGACCAACGAAGCTTGTTGTTGAGATGAGAAGGGTTGAGACAAGACTGCCGGCGTAGAGGGTTTCGACGTTCCTTGAAGGAACTTGTTAACCTTGGCACGTCTCGGACAATCCTTCGTGTAGTGATCGTCACCACAGATAAGGAAAGGGTAGTGTGGTTTGTACTTATCTCGGTCTTCAACAGGAGGGGTTTTGGTTTGCTCATTCTGATTATTAGTTTTACTCTCCTTATTCTTGCCTCTCCCTTTCTTAGATTTGTTCTTACCAGTCGGCGTAGATTGAACGACGTTCACTTCAGAGGTTTTACCGATGGGAGGAGCAGGAGATGGAGCACTTTGAACATTAGAAGAATTGGATTTAGGGGTTGTAGTTGAAAAAAAATGTGAGTGGGTATGAGTAGTACCAATCACACCATCAGCTGCATGCGAGGCAGCTGGAGCAGTTGAAGTGCTGGAAGTACCGGGACGAGGTAAATCAGGCAGTAAGGTGTAAAGTGTTCCCGTTTGCGAATAAACGAGATCAAGATATTGAGAGTGACTTATAGCCTGCTCCTCCATAACAACACCACCGATAGCGATGTCTTTACCAATTTCGTTCACGAAAGATTTCGTAAACCATTCTGCCAGTAACTGATCAGGGAGTTCAAGTTTGATGAGACGTTGTCTCCTTCTCCACTCATGAATATGATCTGAGATATGAGTGCCTTTGGTTTGTTTGAAAGAAGTCAAGATCTCATTCCCAGTATCATAACGGATCGGTAACTGGTAGTGTGTGAAAAAATCCATAGCTAAGGTGTTGAAGTCGGAAAAGAAACCTCGTGGCAATTCAATATACCACTTCGCAGCCGAATCGATAAGGGTTCATTGAAAAAGACACAGACGAATGGAGTCATCCATTAGTGAGTTGGACGAACACCATAAATGAAAAGTCATGACATGATTATTTGGGTCCTCTCTCGCCTTGCCATCGAATTTCAGAATATCCGATGGGAGCTTAGCATGAATAGCAGGCCATTGGGGAGAGTGACGAATAGGATCGTTTAGAATCCTAGAAAAATCTGGCAAATCCAAGGTAGCAAGAAAAGGTAACTGTTGGTTTACCTGTGGGTACTGATGGCTTTGGGGTGGAAGACCTGTCGACAGACCAGTAGGAGTGTAAGCCGACTGTCCATAAAGGGAAGACCCTGGCTGAGTCTGCGGTGGCTGGATAGGATAGTAGCCCCAAGGATTGTAACCTTGAATTTGAGTAGGGACATGGGGTTGAGTAGTTTGTCCTTGACCCCAAATAGGATTAGTTACACCTGGATAGGGTTGGCCTATAGTAGGGACAGTTGTCTGCCCCCCATCATTTTGAGGAAAGTTTTGTAGAAGTTGATTCCAATACTGAGCCAACTCAGGAGGTATATTTTGTCCAAAAGGTGAGGCTGGTCCCCCTATCGTAGGTATAGTTCCCCCCGGAAGTTGTCTACCAACCGTAGGTTGTGTAGTAACCATGTTTTGTCTGGGAAAAGGAAAAGGAATCGAACCACCCTGTGCACCAACAGGAATCTGTAAGTTGGGTGCAACAGTCGGGATAGTGCCACTAGGATTAGGATTTCCAATAGGAAACTGAGGGAATGTCGGGATAAAACCGGGAATAGGATGCCCAGAAAACAGAGGACCACCTGGAGAACCGACTGGGGTTTGCGGAGGTGTTGGATTGGAGGCATTCAACAATGCATTCAACGCATGGTAACCAGGTGGTAATGTCAGGATGACCTCAGGTGTTCGCTGGGTATTGATAGGAGCAAGAGTAGTTGCTAGAATTTTGGTTTGGACACTCGTAGTATTCGCGAGATGGGCCATCTCGGGAGGGAAAAAAAAGTGATAAGTAGTAGTCTCTGGTGTAGTTTCTGGTTCAAAAGACACAGAAGGGTTGATTTTGTAGACAGGGGGTGACTCAGTACCGAAAAGGACTCGTCGGAAATCACCTGACCAAAAAGGATCTTGGACTACTACACCATGAGAAGGCCCAACGGTTGATTTAGAGAATGTAACAAAAGTTTTGTTAGAAGGATTTAACCTCCCAATAGGTCGTTCACCACGACGAATGCGATAGTCCTCTATAGTATTGGTAATTCGAAAATCTCCTAGAGAATCAGTGCGTTCTACCTATGGAGGTGGTGTAGAAACATCTTAGACTTCGCTTATGTCCATGTGTGGCGGAGTAACAACGGGGATTTCACCCTGATGAGGAGAGCCCTCAGGGGTGCCTTCAGGTGTTGCTGTATGCAAGGGTTGTGAAGCGTCTGGATGTTCCGGGGATAAACCTTGCATCCTACGTGAACGTCGTGGGGGAGCAATTGTAAGCAAGTGACAAGCTCCGCGGAAAAAAACTCCTACGGTCAACTTCGAGAAACAAACAACACACACTAGTAAACAAAATCTAGGAAGAAATCACCAAGCAAACAATACCTTCTAATTTCAAAGCCACTAGTTGGTGATGAAATCCAACGTTGCAACAATGAGACGAGAAGGGGTGGGGCTAAGGTGGAAAAGTTACGTTGACGACTTGCTTAACAGACTTATGCCCTGGTGCAAGCTCCCACACATAATCGTGGGTATACCCTCCAAGGAGCCCGAGTGAGTCTGGCCAACGTCAATTCCAGGTACCATGAAGACTTTCCCCTCCACAATCACCTTGGGTAAGAACCTAGAGAGATAGGCCACTAAGGTCACCACAAACAACAATACAGCCTGGGGGAATAGTCGTCAGTCCGATCCACATGCAAGGGCAGGGTATCTAGCCTGAAATCAACTCAAAGGCTTCCACTCATCATTGTGGGTATACCTCGGAGTGATCCCCATAATACGTGCAATCTCTACACCGATGTCAACAAAGCAGGGTTAGTAACTCTACCAACACCAATGCGACCTAGTGCTTGACCCTTGT
>JZKD02S0567467.1:459329-473895 GCA_000966675.3 Picea glauca | reverse complement strand
TACTCCAAAGCACTAGCCTAGCTAAATGTTGGTGTAAAAGAGCCCTAGAAAAAGTTACTAGATAAATTTTAAGATTACACAATGTTTTTAAGAGCTGTTGTTTACTCAAAGGTAATGGAAGTGAAACTCATGTTGTGTGACTCTGACCCAAATAATGCAAGGACAATGATGAAATATAACTCGTTTCATTCCATGAATCCTATTTATGGGAAAGAGAGAAAAGTTTCCAAATCAACTCAATACTACAATGCAATGTACAATTTCCTTTCAGATGTCAATGCAAACAATCATATATCAATGAACAATCTCTATGTCTTTTTCAAATACTTCAATAAACTCAAAAAATTTGATTTTCAATGTCTTTTGAAATACAAAAAACAATATTTTGAAAGAAAACTTGCTGTTCACTTTCCAAAAAGAACTCTGATTAATGAGAAAATTAAATTAAATCATAAAGACTCAAACGATAACAACCCAACCAACACTTTCAATGAAAGTAAAAACAAAAAGCAAACCAATGAGTTCCTCAATGCAAATGAACAATGTTCTTTCGAACCAGCAGGCAAATGAGAAACACCAAGCACTTAACTCTCAACCAATCATTGGTACTCAGCCAATCCGACACACTCAACTCCAGAAGTCGGAGAGAATGAAAATGCCAATAAGAGCCAAGAAATGAAAGCCAAGCTACAAAGGGCAAGAAAAACCTTGAAACCCTAAATCTGTTCAAGCAAGCAAACCAAAGCAAGAGATAGGTAAATCAATGATTTAATAAGCCAAAAATATGTAATTCAACAGATCTGAGCAGTTGAAAAAGTCAAAACTCAATTTCAAAAATTTCAAAAATCTTGCTCGCAGGCAAGTAGTGGAACACAGTGCGAGAAGATAGTGTTCTCGCAGGCCACCTTAAAGCAAGGTGCGAGGTGTTCGCACTGGACCCTATATGCAGGGTGCGAACCTGGCTAGTTCTCGTAGGCTGCAATTGAACACAGTGCGAGAAGTATTGAAGATGATAAAATTTTTGAAGATGAAGGCAAAATTGACAAAGGCTTATAGACCCAGGAGGTCTCTCAGGATATCCTGAGGACTCAGAGATTGACAAAACAAGAGAAAAATGGAACTGGATCAAACGGCCACAGAAAATACAAAAAAACCACCAAAAAATGGGATATGTTCCCCAGTGGATTCGCCAATTTTGTTTCAGGATAAATCTGTGAGTGCGGACACAAACCGATCTCCCTAGATCCACCTGGATCTAGAACAAAACAGGACAGAATAATACACTTTCCCTAAATCTAGACTATTGGATGAACTAAGAGGTAAGGATGATGGACATACCTTATGAACGCTTCCTTGGGTCTCTGTTGTTCCAAGCTTCGCTCCAACGCTCTTGCACAGTTCAGATCACAACAATACAAACCAATCGAAGTGAAAGAAGATCAATATATCCAATAGCTAATATATACATATGATCAAGGAGTTATGTAATAAAGTGACATCATCTTTATGGGAAAGGGACATATTACTGTATTAATTGATAAAAAGTAAGACTTACAACCTAAGCCTTGATGCTGTAGATCTCCTTTCGATGGCTCCTAGCTCTGACACACACACTTGCTCATGCATGAAGAAAATCAACCACTTTTGATGACCTTGCCGGTGTCTCTAGCTGCTGTAGCATCAGTCCTTCATACAATCTTGCCCTAATTCTCCAATCAATCTCTTGCTAGTTTGATTCTAACCTTTTCCATGAGCAATCTCTTCAATATATAGGATAATATAGATTAGTTACTTGGATAGGAAATGATTCCAAGATATCAGGAAAGCCAGTACTTAGATAACCATTCGCTAGCCAACTCATCCTTCTAAAAGATTCCCTTCTAGAGAGCTCGAGAACTTTATCTTTTTCCTTCTTTGGAATATGTTTGCACCCTGAGAGTTAGTTACAGTGCGAATCCCTCACAGTCCATTTTAATGTAGCCTGCGAGAATTAGGCATTCTCGCAGGCAAATATATAGGCAGCCTGCGAACATCTCTTAAAAGTATGTTTTCTGGAAGCAGACAAATGTAACTTTTCTCAGGAAAGTGTTCTTAGTGAAGAGCTTGATTTTCCATCATCATAACATTATCACAATGACCAAAATTGTGGATAACACTGAGTCAAACTTAGTTGACTTGGGAGAATCTGATTGAGGCCAATAGACCTCTACAACTGGAGCAATCTGAATTATGCCATGAAAACCCACCACAGGAAATTGAAGATAGACAGGCAGAGGCGACTACCACCCAAAGAGAAATTCCATCGCCTCAAACCGAAGCTGAGGCGGACCCTGCCCAAATCACTAAGGCCCATACCTCACAGACATAGGCATTAATGAAAAAAGAGGAAGAGAGCAATGGCTGCCCCTAAATCCATCATTGGGACAAGGAGGAGAAGCAAACGAATTCAGGAAACAACTGAAGCAATTTAGGATGCAACAAAACACCCTGAAGAACTTCAAAATTTTACAGAACAGTCTCTATAGGAAAATGTTCAAGAAATTGAGCAACCAGAGCAGGCCTCAGAAACGAATGATCAGGAATACACCCAACCTACATTAGAGCATCTGACAGAACAATTTTTGAAGAGCTATGAGGTAGAAATAGCTCAGGTTTTGGGGAGCTTAGGAACCTCAATTGACAGAGGCAAAAAATAATCCAGAAAAAGGCCCAGAACAAGCCTCCTCTTCAAAACCAGCTGAAGATTCTCCTGATATTGAAATGTCTTTCCCAGATGACACAACATAGGAAGAACCTATTTTTTAAATGAGAAACCCTCTTGGACAGACAAAGCACTTGGAAGGAACAGAGAAACAACCATCTGTTGGCCGGAATGAAGAAGACCTTGAGACCTCTTATGAACAGAAATAAGCCAATAGCCATAAGAAAATTAGAAAGTTTAAGAAAGAAAACAAACTGTTAAAGAAAAAGGCTAAGAAGGATGAAGTATTAAAGAAGAAGGTGGGTAAACTCAAGGAGATTATTAAGGAATTGAGGAAACAGTTAAAACTAGCATATAAGGCCCACAGAAGAAAGAAAAACAAAAGGGGCAGAGTGCAAGGAAGAAACCCTCTTCTTAAAGAAGCAGTCAGTACAAATTCAGTGGGGATGCAAACAAGCCCTGAGGAAATAGTAGTAGAAGAAGCAGTAGCTCAGAATGAGGATGTAATTCCTTTAGAAACACAAGAGATGGTGACAGAAACAATTGATGCTGAGGTACAGACAGATACCCTAGTTTTAGAGGAAACAACTCAATTCCTTGAGCAGAATGCTACCATCAGGAGATTGGAGGAAGAATTGATTCAGTCTCAACAAACCCCAATTCAAGACAGAAATGAATTACTGACTATGATAGAGCGCCTGGCATTCCAATCTTAGAAACAAAATGTTATCGTTGATATATTGGAAGTAGAGCTTCTACAAACCCAACAAGCATTATTTCAAGCCAGAGAAGAGATGGATGTTATGGATGAACATCAAGCATCCTAGTCTCAGGAGAAAAGTGCCATAATTGATAGGCTAAAGGCAGAGCTGGAACAAGTTCAGTAGGCATTGGCAAAAACTAGAGAAGAGATGGTCACTATGGCTGAACATCAAAAAGTTGTCAAAAAACTGAAGGACATGTCAACAACTGAAAATGAAACTTATGCTGAGCTTACCAAATCCCAAGGGAAGGTGAAAAAGGTACAAACCCAATTATAAAAATCTTTGGAGCAAATCAAAGACATCTGTGATGTCTACTCTGATGCCATCAATTGCAGAGCCCCTGCCACTAATTACACTTTATTCTTGCTGGAACAATATCTATTGTTGAGAGTGAAGGCCATCAGAGCAGGTAAACCCATTTCATTTGCCACTATACCTGAGTTTATTTCATATTTCAGAGATCAGGAAGAGAAGGTACAATATCTTTTGTGTGAATTGTACTTCCATAATTTCATTTTGGAGGAAGATAGATAAGATAATCCTGGTCCCTTCATAGGAGAAATACAATTTCAGGCATTTCTATCATTTACTAAAAACCAAGTCAGATGGGGTAAAGCTTACAAAATCTTCATGAAGAGGGAAACATGGTTAGATCTCTAGATCAGAGGGGAGCCCCCAAAGTCCTTTCCAGCCATTATGCGACATAAAACCTTCATGAAAAGAGAGGGGGTTGTGAATTCTTTATCCCCTATCCATCGACAAGTCATATGTTTAGGTATTGAATGTTTTAGAGAAATCAAAGAGGAAGCTCTTGCTGCCTCTAAGGTAAGGTGGGATGCATCCCCCGGTGAAGTCAAAAGTAGGGAGCCTTTTGGGTACAAGAATTTCTTTGCAGCCACCTTCAGAATGGAAAGGTATTCTAAACTGCTCTAGGAAGAGGGACTTGCTTGGATTGGGTGTAGGTATAACCCCCCTATCATTTGGTTTCCTCCAGAAAGTTACCAAAAGGATTATCAAATCAATAAGAAGAGAGAAGATGTTTCTTTTGGAGAAATCAAAAGAAACAATGGGTTCATGAGACCTGGTGAACCAACTTTTCCTCCCTACAACATAACTTCTCTACATGTAAGATCTCATCTTGCATGAGGACATGTAAGAAGGTAAGCTGGGGGGTATGTTGGGTTATGAAAAAGGTATAAATATCTTCCTTTTTTCCACAGTTCATGATATAATCTTGATTGACTTTTCAGTTAGTTAAGGATAAATAGGATAGAAAATGATTAATATGTCTCTTAGAGATATTATTGAAGTTTTATTAAATATATTCTAAATTACGATTGGAATTGTTTGATTTTGTTGCAGATTTCGATAAATAACTGTCAAGCCCGAGATAGACAAAGAGATCTTGGATATGGGCAAGCTATTAGAGGTTGAAGACTTTTAGGTGCAAAGCAGTTTTGAAGATAATCGGTTGTAACTTTATAATAATAAACCAATCCTGAGGATCTTTCGATCCTCAGGATAACTTGATTTACCCCTATTATTGTAATATATAAGAGGGTAATAGATCCATAAAGGATATAGAAAAAACCACATTCAAGTATTCAGAACTCAGAATTGTTTTGCACAAGCATTTTTTGTAAATGTTTTACCAGCTATGGAATCAATGAAAGTTTTGAGCATTTTCACCATTTCTGCATTCTCAGTTTCTCATAGCAGTACTTCTGAAGACCAAGGGCCCAGTCTGAAGGAGTTACTGTCTCGTTCTATAATTGTATCAGTTTGAAGTTCGATTTATGTTTTGTGATTCAAATCTCCTTTGACAAATAGCTAAGATGAATGCATAAGTGTGTTAATGATTTTATGTTGTTTGCGTGCAGAAGATAGATATTTCCCTCAATATTAATGATTGCCATTCTGATTTCCATTTCCATAGTTTGTTGCTTGACAGTTCCTCATAATTTTATATGCGCTGTTCCTTTTACTTAGATTTACAATTGTTGTTCCTTTCGATTAGATTACCGTTGTTGTTCCTTTTAGTTAAAGTTACGGTTGTTGTTCCTTTCGATAAAGTTAAATTAGTTGTTCCTTTCGACTAGATTACAATCGTTGTTTCTTTCCACGGATAGAGTAATTTGTTATTTCCTTTCCAGTAATTCAATTCATAATTGATAGTTAATTTTGCAAATCTTTACCTAGATTCAATTACTTCTTTTCAGATAAGTGAATTCAATAGATTAATTAGTTCCCTCCCATTCTACAACATTTTAGTAATCAGATTTCAATTCACAGAATCTTTAGTGGACATTTGAGGAACTTGATTGTTGATAAACTCAGATTTGATTTAGCTACACGATTTTATCCTTCACAAGCTACCTACATAGACTTTGTTGATATTCTTGAGATAAAAGACGAATCTCTAGGTTGATAAATTAATGTTAAACTAAGGCTTTTTTTAGGACACCTTTAGACACCAACAATTATTATGTATTTGATCTGTTCAATTAACCATGCAGGGTGTATCCATTGTAGCAACACGGGTGGTGACTAGATACCAAAATGAAGACAATTGTCACATAACCAATTGAGAGAGCCTGCACTCAAATTTGTCAACAATGCATACCAATCAACAATCACTGATAGTAAACCCGACAGGCCCGATGATATTCTCTATCAACCCTCAGGTTGGAGGAGTTAAGGGTTTTCTCCGTGACCAACACAGGGAGAGTAGAGCCGACTGTTTTCTATGGTGAAAACCTCTGAGACCAACAACGTATAAACAAAGAACACCACAACTTATTCAGTGGACAGGATGACGAAAACCTATGACAGCAGAGGCTATAACAGAGGGGTGAGGCTCCAATTTGGCTTGGTAATGATACTTAACACACATAGGGTATAACCCTTGTGGCTTTCCAGTCAGACAACCACAACGCTGAGGTGAAGACAAGGTCAAGAAAGAACAAAATAACCCACTGTGCGACCTTTAGTGTTGAAAACAAACCAATTCCTAGGTGAACAAAGCGCTGTGACCAAGGTGCTCCAACCATTAAAACCCATAAAACCAAAGATTGGATGCAGTGAATGCGTGAAGACATCCCACCACCCAAGACCAAACAAAGACCCTCCAACTAAACCAACAAGGATAACAGAGAGCCCTTATGGCTATTAACACCCAGGATGACCAATAACACTATGACTTTATTGCAAAGAAAACCATCAATGCTCCATTTAAAAAATCACAATTTTACACAGTTGCAATACTTAAAGAAAGAACAAACCAATACACCTGAGCCAATGTCCATTTCATAACCAGAGAAAACTCATGAATGGCCAAAAAAAGACATAACTGTAATCAAACATCTTAAAACGCGAGTTGGCTGAGCGGTTCCTCTCTACTAAGAAATCAGAGCATAAACACAACAATAAGGTTGAACAATAGCCTGACTAGGGTGGCAGCCAACAGAAGGAGTAAGGGTGACGTGCAATAAATGCACGTCACCTCCACACTCAAGTTCATTTAATTTCTTAGTACACACCAGCCATTAACTCAACAAATCATCCAATTTGAACCATGCATCGAGACAAACAACCCTTAATTACCAAGAGTGCCACCCTCATCACATATTACCATTTACACTATGCATGCCAACGATGTTTCTATATAACTTCAATAAATCACATGGCTACCGTATGTTAGCTAGGATTTACCATGATCCTTTTAATGCATATAGTGTAGCATGTTAGTATATAATAGTTTCTTCCCCATGCATTTTTGTTCCCATTTCTTAATCTCCTTTTAATTTTTCCTTTATTTGTTGTTACTAATATATATCTACTGCAGGTGTCACATGTAATAGATCCAAGAACAGACAGTAATGGTAACCATGAATAGCATAGGTCATTGTAACATAAAACTTGAGCCTGGAGTAGCAAGGAACACACATAATACGCCTAATCCATCATCCAATAAAAACAAGATGTCATCAACCATGTAAGCAGTGTCGAACAATAGCATAACATTTAATAAGAACCAGACCTGATCTCCAATCTACAAGGGGGTCCCACCTACTAGTATTATTTAGCTTTATAATAATAGGCTTTAGCAACACTTTGTGGGAAAAAAATTCATGACGATTTTAATCGTCAATGGGTAGGTGGATTTTGTCCGTGTGGGAGAACAAAGAAAACAAATTCCCGTTTCCTAAAAAGATGCAATGTCCTTCCTCTCAAATAGCACTGGACCTTCCAATAGCACTCAACAGTGGGGTTTGAACTCACCGGAAGAGGAAGTAGTGAAGGATGAAACAATCAATTATAATGAGGGGTAGAGGGTGCATATCCTGGAAGAGTTGGCGATATTTCCAAATAGCCACACAAAATCTGATCAAGGTGCAATTGCAGCCCACAATTGCCACCTGGGTAGATGTCCTAAAATTTGGCCACTAGGTACCTCGATCAAAGTGCGACATTTATCTTTTCGACCTCAAAAATGGGTCACGGGTTGGATCCCTTCCAAGAGTTGGGTGACTCAAGGGGGGATGCATAGAACAACCAGACCTCGGCCTTCGACCCTTCACGAGTATCTCCCTGTCTTATGGTGTTAGGAAAATTTGATTTGGAGTATTTTTAAAGTTCCCTTTTTGTCAACTTATAATGTTTGAATATGTGAGAACCAGATAACGGGGGTTTATTTGGATGCCTACCCCCGAGATCCTACCTAGAATAAAAATTTCTTTTGGCACCTCTTGTGGAGGAAAACTTAGTGAGTTTTTAGAAATTTTTTAGATGTGGTTGGTTGAGATATTGGGGGTGTGAACCAATCTTGTTTGAATTAAGTGGGTGTGAATAATTTCTTCAAGAAGTAGTGGGATGTTTCAGAGTCCCTTTGGAGGAAACCTAATTCAACCTCCACAATTCGAGATGAAATTATGTGAGCGAGGAGTGACTTTGTGTGTGAGAAAGTGAACTAATGTGCCAAATTTTAATAAGTTAGGTGCCAATTTGAAACATGTGGACTTCCTTTGGTCCTTACAAATATTGATTACCTATCTTTCTAGGTGTCATTGATACAACCTTGCAGAATTTTTAAAATCCCTAAAGAACTAGCATGTGGACATATGGGTCCTTACCAATCCTTTAAACTCCCTAATGTGATTTACACTAAGAAAGATTCAAAAAACTATCTTATATTGTAAGTATGTGGGCATGTATGGGCCCGTTACTTTGATCTTTAAACTCTCCTAGTGACGTAAAGAAAGTAATTTTAACAAATATCCTAATTTTGCAACATGTGGGCATGTATGGGCCCTTACAAATTTAAGATGTTTGAAAAGAAACTAAGAGGAGCCCTAGGGGGGCTTTGTCCTCTCTTAAATATTTTGTTAAGGGAGATGAAATGTCCCCTTAATCACCTTTCTGATTCTCAAGATCACTCTATGGTGTGAGATAAGAGCATACTCAATGATTAGAGTTTGATTTCTGGTCCCAATGCAAGTGTTTTTATATGTGATAGCAAAAACTCTTAACTTAAATTTTACAATCAAAACAAGCTATCCATGTGGAAACCAAAGCAAAAGAGGAGAACTGTGGTTCTTTTTAAACCCCTAAGTGCCTATATTTTGACTAACCTTTCATGTGGGAAAGGAATCTAAGTGTAGTGCATTTACAATTTGCAAAAAACAAGATTTTGAAGGCTATGGACCTTCAAATCATCACAACAACTCTTAAAATTTTGGAATTTTGGACAGATGCACGGGTTACAGTTCAGAAAGAGGTGAAGTGGGTGCACAATGCACAAAGAACTGAAGACCTTTTGGTGCATAGTGCGTAGAATGCGCAGAGAAATGAAGTGTTGATGGCAAACAATGCTCGGACTGTGTGTCTGTGGGTGGAATTCTTCTCCTCTAGCTCCAAACTTATCTCTTGATAGGTAAGGTTAGGCCGATTATGATTCCTGCAAGGAAAATGGGTCAAAAATAAGTGCTCAAACAACCCAAATAGGGAGGAAATTGATACCTTATCCCCAGTATGGTTGCCAATCTATTGTGTCTATTTCGTCAATTGGGTGAGAAAAACAAGGGCACTTACAAGTTTAATTGGGACTACTAGACAAGACAAAGGTTAGTGTATGAATTAAACAACTAAAGAAATAAAACTAAAATGCATAAGAAACATTGAACCAAAATCAATCAACCAAATGACCGAGATTATGCCACCAATGGATAACTATATTAGTTGGAAAAAAATAGTAGATAAAGGAGGACTTATGGATCCCATATTCCTATTTAGGAGGGCTCTTGAGTCCCCTATTTGAGAGCTCTTCTTACAATGATAAACTAGAAAGAAAATGGTGAAGAAATCCAAGCCTATTCCCTCAAGAGGTGAGGTGAATAGCTTATTGGAATGTTGTTAGAATGCTCCAAGAATTGAGGTAGCATAACAATACTATGAGATTCTTAAATTCTTAGTGCACCCATGGCCTCCTTTTATAGCATGTCTTTGAGGCAATATCCAACTGGTTCTTAGTGTGGACAAGGGGCCCTTTAGGGAACCCTTAGGTCTTTGACCAACCCCCCATTTGGATTCAACTCGGATTTGAGGGTCAAATCAAGTTGGGAGCTGGTCCAAAAGTGGGTGAGGGGCTGACAAGAACCATAAATGCATTGTTCACAAGAGTGCATGGATTTTCTCGTACATAGTCGCGCATATGGTGCATTGTGCACTCTATGGGCTTCTTTGTCCCATGCACTGTGCATGCACTTCCTTTAGTGTTTCAGCGCATGTCAATTTTTTGACTAGTTGTATAGTTTTTGCCCCTTGGAAATGCATTTGTTTTTCTGCAGGTGAAATAATAGGTGTTTGGAGATGCTATATTTCTGTAACCATTTGCATGCAATGTTGCGGACGAAATTTCAGTGATAACATAGATGAAATCACATCACCAAAATAATACCTTTATTGATAGGAAACAATGTTCACTTACCTCTTCGAGGGAGAAGACTCTAGCAGAGAAACACTCTATTACAATAATTCTCAAGAGAAGACTTCTCATGAGTCCTACTCTTATTTATACTAATTATATCTTCATTCTAGAGGAAGATCCTTCTAGAAGCGAAAGATTCTATTAGGTATTCTTACATTGACTTATTACAATTTATTAAATAGGCCTTATTAACTATTGTCGACCTTTATTACATGGAAATATATTATTCTATCTACATGAGGGGTTAGGGAGGTTAGGTCCCTAACATAGGAAAATGGACAACTACTTTACCCTGCCAATTGTAACATGACACATAGTAACCTACATCCTGGGTCAACGGTATTACACCATGAATTGGATCTCTTTTATGACATGCCAGTGGTATGTGGTTGTTCAAAATGTAAAGGTTTGAAGAATAAACCTTGATGTGTCACACAGTCTCATTATATTAATGATTTACTACCCAAAGTTGATGGTCTAATAGCTCTCATCGCAGTCAATAATCCAATAGGTAATATAGAAAAGATACGTAGGAACACTTCCATATGCTCCTTTTCTGAAAATTTGGAAGACATATCAACTATGTTTCATCCTAAATTGTCCAACCAATCTCCTTTTGTTGAGTCAATGAAGAGTTCTTATAGTGATCCAACGTATGCTATCAATACTACACAAAACATCACTACTGGGAGATAAAAAAAGTTGTATGAGCTAAGAGAAATAATTTCCAAGTACAAACCAAATTATCTTCAATTGTTGGAAGGTAGTGATGACTTCCCTCTTCCTATCCATCTGCAAAGTAAATACCAAACCTGTTACAACCCAACTTTGTATGGCACTTGGTCGTTTTCCATGCATGTGCCCAATGTTGGAACCGATATCTCTTTTTGTGGTAATAAATATATGATTGCCAAGTCTAAAATAGTTGTTTCAAATCTTGGTTTTTTTATCCTTTCACATGTATCTGTTCGTCCCAAACAATCAGTGGCACTTATGCCATTTTGTGGTCCTCTTTATAATCAGTTTGATTACTTGAATATTGTCAAATACAAACATAGCATTTCCATGTATAGTATGTGCATGAATTATTATGCTTATGGAAACTGTGACATGAAAAACATGTTATATATCGAAGTTCGTCCATGAACTCATGGGAACATCGCAGGTTCATAAATAGTTGCAAGGCCTAATTTTTTTTAGTGCAAATTGTTGTTTTGAGGAACACTCCAATGACAAAGAGTTCTTTATGAAAACAAAGGCATCCATATTTGTTGTTGTGCATGCAATACGTAGTTTGTCTCCTAGTGATGAGTTGTTAATAAACTATAACTTTCATAGACCACCAAACAATCATAAAAAATGCCTTGCATTGGGTCTACCTTTAGACGTCCCCTTCAGGCGTAAGAAAAAGATGATTGAGTAATTGTATTTTTGGATTGTAAATGGAACTAATGTAAACGTAATGCTTAATTCGACATTTGGTTGATAAAGTGGTTGGTTGCATGTTACAATCATTACATCAAATATGGGGACTAAGCTCCCTATAACTTCTACACATGGACTTTTGTTTATTTTATTTATTGATTTTTCTTAATATTTTTTATATTTTAGAATATTAATATAAAATTAATTTAATTTAATATTCTTTTAACCTTAAAAAATTAATTAATTTCTTCACTAATGAATTGAAATACTTACATTTCCTTCTAAGGAGATTCATAATTAGAAAAATTGACAATAACACATATATTTCACTTGTGGGTCTAATATCCCATTTAGATGGGTCATGTGGTAGTTTTCTAGCCTTGTTCATGGCCCATGAGCCATATAAACTTCATTTAGAACCTAATTCCCTCGTTTTCCTTCTCCTACAATGGTCAATGCTTTAAGACCCACCCTGCATGTGAAAAAACTCCTAAGAGTGCCTAAGAGATTCATTTAGGGGCCCAAGTCCTTTGACTTCCTACCCATACCATGATAAAGTCCCCCAAATCATCCCTTGAGTGAAAAAATCCTAGTGACACTCGTCTCCCACTCAGAGGCCCAAAATCCTATTTATAGCGCTTAAGTGGTGGTTCAGGGCCTTGTTCCTAGCCCATAAGACTCATATGGTTCACATAGGGCATAAGGTCCTTGTTTTCCTCATTGGACCATGGTTAAGGAATTGAGATCCATACATGGTGCACAAAACCTCCATGATGGCACTACTAGTCCACTCAAAGACCATATATTACCTCTATAGGGAATATATTGTAGTTCAAGATTTCATTAGGGAGTAAAAGGTTCATAGAGAATCATTTTTAAGGGAGCAATCCCATGATTAAATGTGACATTTAATTTAAAATGGATGCATAACAAAGTACAACCTTCAAAAGTGTATCATATTTGTCAAAAGATTATTTTTTTATTCTTTCTAAAAAGAAAAAAACATCTATATAGACACAACAAAAGTGTATAAAAAAAATGTTGTATATCACTTCAAGATTTTTGCAATTATCTAAAGAGCAACAAAATGGATGTTGGGAAAAAAAGTTGTGAGAAAATTTCTAATATTCTTTTTCCCGTCAAAAGATTTGTTTTTATATTATTTTGAAAACAAGAAAATACATATCAAGAAACATAGAAACTTAATAACATAAAAGTTGTATATCTCTCAAGATATTTCCAAGTATGTAAATAATGCCAAAAATGGATGTTGGGATAAAACATTATAGACAAAATACTAATTTACTCTTGATACATTTAAGGGTGGAAATTTCTTATATAATTTATATATTTTCTTGTTAAAATTAATGTGTTCCTATTATTAATGCATGCACATTTCTAAGTGCATGAATGTTTATTTTTAATTCTTATTTGGCAAACCTGAAAGTAGTCTGCATGGTAGTTCAAAAGGAATTAAGGGTATTTTGAAAGGAACATGTGCACATTTGAATTACATGTACATTTTCATACGAGACCATGTTCCCAAATTCTGAGTTGCCAATTTTTTAACCATCAACTTAATGCCTGATCCCTTTTGTTTGTTCCATAAACCACTTCATGATATTTTCATAAGTTAAAATTGACTATTGCAGAGTAACAAAACAAAGGTTTCAACATGATTGTTCGAGTAGGAACACCAATATCATATGGCCTGGAAGATGTTTTTAGGGCTCATGAGCCATGCATAGGATCCCAAACAACTCTACATGCCCTCTAAAGGAAATATTTGGTGAATGAGTATAATAATAGTGGTGTTATAATGTTTTTTTCTCCATAAAAGGGTATTAGGGACCCTAGACATGGCATGAGAAGGAACACCAATATAGGGCCTAAAATATGATTTAATGTCTTGTGGGCCCTAGACATGGTCCCAAACCCACATAGGTCCTATAAAGGGAACATTTATCCCATGGATATGATATGTGTACCATTATGAGTTTTTCCACATAAATGACGAGTTTGAAGACCCTAGTCATGGTTGGAGGATGAAAACAAATGTATTAGGGCATGGAGGAGGATTTTAGAATTCATGGGCCATCATGCATCAAGTTTGAAACCATCACAGGGGACATTTATAACGAACCTTAGCCATTATAATCCATGCACACTAGGGATTGTAATATGGCCTAATATGGCCCGCATGTCAAAAGTAATGTATTTTCCCTTAAATTTGATGCTTTATAGATTATTCATGATGCAAAGGGCCTTATAATATCAAATAGGATCACAAATGAAATATGGAAAGCATCACTTAGTGAAGGATCTCTTAGGATTAATTATGGAGGACACATGATCGTTGTATATTATTTATATGATAAGACATATGTATATCAGTTGTATATTACATGATTACAAACAAATATGAGAATGAATATTAGTAATTGTAGAATTTACATAGAACATTAATGTCATAGGATGCATGCACATTATGTAAAATTAATTTTTTTACGAGGGAAAGTATCATATGTTTATGTTATCTAATGAGTTTATGTCAAATTTTATTTTGTCCTAAAAAACATGGTGGTAGTTGGGACTGCATAAACCAATTATTTAAATTCATCATTTCCAAATCATTTGTCATTGTGTTTCATTTTGACAATATTTTTAAATAGTTTACACAGACACATATTT
>JZKD02S0567467.1:430491-459319 GCA_000966675.3 Picea glauca | reverse complement strand
ACATTACTAATCTAAATTACAACTAATGGCCTAAAGCTGACATAAATAAAATAACATTACTAATCTAATATGCCCCAATTAAGGGGTAATGAGCCAACATTAGGGCTTAACATACACTTCCTCGAAGCAGCCCAAGCTTCCATAGTCCCTTACACCATCAAATTCACATTCCCTTTCCCATAATTCATAAGCCGGTGTGCAAAACAATACCCGCAGGAAGAAAATGTCATTTTGAATAAGTTAGGGTCAGAGGTCCTATGCAGAGTAGATAGCCCATCAATTCGACATGCCCTCTGTACACCAGAGTCTTCCCCCACAGCGTCTGAGCCCTTCGAGGAAGAGAAACTAATTACAATATATAGAGAATGTCCCCTTGAGGTCAAAACCCTCTTTTTGTAGACCATTGTTAAGCCCGAACATCATTCTGAGAGTCTTTCATTGCCAATGAATGTAAGCGTCATGGTTATTGAGGTCCAGTGGGCATGTTCCATACTTAGGTCAAATTTTAGGATTAGATAATGAAAAAAATGTAGTAGAGGTCATGTTGGGTTTTCTGTTGACCTTTTTCAGTCCGAGTCCAGTCAGTCAGTCAGTATCCATTTTGAAGAGTTCATCACTGATAATGTGCACAAACAGCTAGTGAATTTCCAATCACTAAGACACTTCATGTATTACACGCACTTGCTAAGAATGTTCTTGGAAAAAAATAAGATAGATTTCCCTTAAGTTACATTCATCTAGACTGAATGCAAAAGGAACACAATGCTCATTTTTATAAATAAGATCATGTCAAGAATTTATAGCCTAATCTTTAGCACTGGCCTGCCAAGGGTTTTGGAAGAAATGAAAATTTCTTTACATCCCAATCCATAGAAAAGGGTAGGAGATTGGGTGTTTTTGGTGCACTCTACTATAATTTGGGTATATGGTTATCAAGGGGGACCTTACCTTTTACCTGTTTTCTTGAATCCCATAGTCTTTGCCTTGGAGTTCATTAGGCAAAGAATCATCTCAGAAACATAACATTTTTTGAAAATGCACAAAGCATCTAACTTAAAGTTTCCTTTCATAATAGGACCCTTTGTGGTAAAGACTAGATCATGTTTGCCTCATATCCAGGACAAGATCAATGAATTTGGATTTGCACAGTTACAAGGGAGGAAATATGATCCACACCAGGTCATATCTAAAAGAATACTGATGAGAAAACAAGGCCCTTATGAACATGAGCATGTTGAAGAATTTGATAAATTGACGAATCTGGAAACCTATGCAGATATGGAAGTCATTTTGCAGCCTGATCAGACACAACAAATAGAGTCAAACCCGCAACAGATCCATACACAGAAAACTTCTCCAAGGTTGATTATTAAAGCTCCCAAGATGAGTGTTTATAGAAAGAGGAGTAGTTCAGAGGCCCTGGGCACCAGTGATCATCAAAATGTTCCCAAGAAAATGAAAATCACATAGTCTCCACAGATAGTAAACCTGGAGGAGGAAGAACCTAAAGAGAAAATGAGCATGGAAATGGTGGAGAGTAGAACAAAAAATGAATAGGCTAGTACAGAAAGCTTGCCACAGGGTGAAAGCAGTTCAAGGGCTTTCAACAACAAGAAACATGTCTTTAATAAGGCACTTGGAGCAATCTATCAATCCAAAGAAGATTTAGCAAATCAATATGCTATGAAAGGGAATCTGGCCATGAGTGAAATAAGAGATTTGTTACCTGAGGTAGAGAGGATCTCCTAGCATAAATATTCGTTGTTCTCAATCATGGATGTAGAAAGGAAGACACTTAACATAGAGGTGGTAGATGAGGGTAAAGTGTCTGAAATCAAGTTGCATTATTAAAATATCGATGCCCTAGACAAAGTAAAATTTCACAAAAATGCCAGTGACATGTTGTATTCAGACTACTTGAATCTGAGTTTGAGGGTTTCAAGGATGACATCTCATGCACTTAATTTGGATGGACAATTGAAGCAGGAAAAAGCATCCAGTAGAGCCTGGCAGACCTAAGTCAAAAGATTAGAATCTGAAGGCCCTCAAGGGGTAAAATCTTCCTTAGATGAGAAAGACAAAATGATTCAAAGCATGAAGAAGAGACTAAATATGTCTGCCACAGAGCACCCACAAAAAGAAAAGCTAACCGCTCTAGAACAAGAAAAAGAGACATTTCGACAGGAAGCATTGAATTACAAATCCAAAGTGTTGCAGCTGGAAAAGGGAAAGGAGAATTGGTCACAAAGACAGGAAGAGGTATCAAATAGGGCTGGAGTTGTACCTATCACAACATGAGCTGATTCAAACACTGAAGATGTCATCCAAGATATGTCCCAAGTTAGCTTGAAGAAAGGAGAAATCAAGAGTCTTAAAGGAGATATAGAAAATATGCACCAGGAAATGAAAATTAAGAATGAGAAGATGGCCCAGTTCCAAAAGGAAAATCAAGAGTTGTAGGAAAGAGTGAGAAAATTGAAAACAAGGTTGAAGGGTAAAGGACTTTTACAGGGAGCTAAACATGTAATCTGGGACTCTATTGCTACACAAGATGCTAAGTTTAGGGTGTTCCTAAATTTCATAAATGACAAAGATAGCATGGCTATCACTGCCCGAAGCAGGTATACTGTTGTAAATGAGACACTAGCGAAAAACCCCTTAGAGTGGGCCCATAACGCTATAAATTTGCTAAATGTCATTCCCATTGCTGAACTTCAGACCATTGGGGTCAAAGACAGAACTACACTGATCATTTGGGCTAGGAGGATCATTGCTAAGCACAACTTGCTCAAGTCAGTTCAAACCAAAGCTGTACAGATGGAGTAGAGTATACAAGAATTTAAGGATACATTTGAACAATTGTTTATCAAAGGCCTCCCACCATTTTGGGATGGAAAAGGGAAATTATACGATCAATAGGAATACAATTCTCTTCTCACCCAGTGACAAATGGATCATTCCAAGTTTGAAGGCTTGGAGGAAAACCTAAAAGGACCCAGTCTGGTGGAATATTTGACCACAGAATTTGAGATCTTAAATCAATTCAAGACAGTAAAGATCGGGTTTCCAACTATGAATTATGCTACTTGCATCAACTTGGAAGTTCTTATAAAATAAATGATGGATTACAAGGTTCCTTCCGACATACAGTGGAAAGAGATCATACGACTAGGCAAGACAAAATGCAGTTTTCTAGGGACCAGTAAATAGTCTCCATGTGTCACTAGATTGGCAAGTTCAACAGAAGATCAGAGCACAATAGATGGCAAGGAAAAAAGCGAGCAGTCGGAAAATTAGCCATTAGTTTATGAAACATTTTTTTGTTTAATCATTGTAAATTGGTTCACATGCTGAGACTGTCAGTTGAAATTATTGTAGTCAGTTTTAGAAACTGAAACATTTTAGTTCAACCATTGTAATCGAATTGTATAAGTACTAGAAGTTTTGAATGAATTAATGTTGGCAGAAGTGCAAGGGAACCTTTTTTGTTGTTCCTGAACTCAATTGTAATTTTCTGAAGTTGAATTGAATACATATGCAAAAGCTTTTGAATTCTCTATGAAAGGATTCTAATGGTGGTGATATGAGTTTTATCTCCTTTCATTGTATGTATTTCCCGTGTTCTTTAATTCCATTTACATTTTCTTCTGTTTAAATTGGAGAGTTAAAAGCCCATAATTCATCTTATGATTCTCTCGGCTTAAGCAATTTAAACTGTGTAATTGTCTTCCTATCTAATTCAAAATTCATTTCAGTAATGCTCTAATGCAGTTATTTGTTTTATCCTTCTTCTTCCACTCTTCTTAAATAGAATTTACAACTCATATTCATTACCTCAGTTAGCCTTTATCCTATGGAGATTTCTACTGGCCAGTCATTGTTTTCATTCACTTTCATAATTTTGACTCCATAGCCCTAAGTGTCCCTCCCCTTCCTTGCCAACAACTTTATAAAAACCCCCAAAACAAACTAAATCTAGCCACTGATTTCCAAATAAATATCAAGTGACACGAGAGAGCCCTCTCTGATTTGAGCAAGCTAGTGCCCAACTCTAAAGTAGGTTGAAATAGTTACCTCTCTCATTTGTCTTTCATCCAAACAAAATTTATAGAGTGCTAACATTTTGGCACCGTTGTCGGGGATGAAATTGAAAAATCTTCCTGGGGAAAAACGACTTAAAGATTTAGTTTTGATCTCTGAGGGTGATAGTGGATCAAATACCCTATTGACTGAGATTATTTTTTCCCTGGTGACTCCATTACCAAAATACCATTTGCACCAAACAGTGTGAGCTAGAAATCCTAGCTCCCAAGAGAATTCACACAAGAAGCAACCCAGACCCAGAAGATGCAATCCCCGTGTCTGATCCTGAAAATATTGTACATAAAAGAAAATAAAATCTGGTAACCCCAGTGTTTTGTCTAGACCGATGTCTATCCTTACCTAAGGATGAAGTGACGATCATTGAATACCTTGAGTTTGACGTGAAGTTTGAGCAAGCTTTGTTCAGAACTAAATATGAATCTTGTTTAAGCGAGACCATCTTTGATGAAAAAAGATTCCAAGATTTGGTTTTAGATGCATCTTCCAAGCCTATAGTGATCCTTGCTCAGAACCAATAGCCGCTTTGACCCCTCACAACATCCATGGCATCTAGATTTTCTCCTCTCGTACTCACTGCCCAACTACATAATTTACCTCGGGAGTATAACCTAAGGATTAAACTATATGATGTTGAAGGTAGTATATCAGCCCAGAAACACCTAGATTGGTTTAATGATTTCATGGAATTAGAAGAAGTAGACTTTGAATATGTAAAAATGAGACTTTTTACACAAATACTGGCAGGAGAACCGAGGAAGTGGTTCAGAGCCCTTCCAACAGCTAGTATCGTATATTTTGAGGCATTTGAAACCAATTTCCTTGCAATATGGGGCGAAAAGAACATGAAAAGATCACCTGACGAAACACTGCAAGAATTTTCAGCTAGATTCATAAAGGTCTATAATTTGATCCCTGCTGAGGTAAAAACGCCCCCTAAGGCTTCTCAACTCAGATATGCTACTTCTTTTGAAAGTGATTTTGATTTTCTATTGAGAGAACGAATATCTGCTACATTAGATGATATGATGACTGATGCCATAGAAGTCGAAGTGAATCTAATGGCTTCGGGAAAGATAAAATCTAACTCTGGCAAGGACATGAACAAAAATCAAGAGAAGGCACAACCTTCAACCTCACAAACATCAGAAGAAAGGTTTGAAACAATGATGAGAACCATGGAGAGAATTATGAAAAGAATGGCCCTAGATAATAGGCATAACCCTAGAGAACAGGCTGATGGTCCACCCATAAATCTAAGGAGACCAGTAATCCCACAAATTAGACAAAGAGAACAAATCTATCAAGGGAATCAGGCAAATCAAGTAGATCAGATAAATCAAGGGTATCAGGGAAACTTAGTGGATCAGAGAAACCAAGGAAATTAGGGGGATCATCAAACAAGGCCTCCTTTTCAAAATAATGATGTAAATGAGAATTATGATGGATATTTTGAAGACAACATGAATTGTTTTGATGATAAAGAAACAGAGGTGTTTTTGACCAAAGAAGAACATGACCAATTCATGGATGCAAGTGAGATCTTTTTGCAGGATGAGGAGGAAAGGTTATCAGTAGAAAGGGAAGATTACCAAGTAGGATTGCAAGATGCCATCATGCAATTCCAAAGACAATACAATCTTCGAAATCATAGAGTTCCTGAAAACCTCCCAAAGGGAAATCCTTTAAAAGGAAATCCTCCAAAAGGAAACCCCACCAAAGAAGCTTAGAGTAACATACCCTCTTCAAGGAATCCCAAAAAAGATTCTACTGCAAAAGATATATCTGTGAAGGATTCTTCTACAACAGATTTTGCTGCAAAGGGTACTGTGGACAAAGGAAAGTAGAAAGAAGAACCCCAAAAGAAAATATTGGAGGCAAGGAAAGAAACGGTCACCAAAGAGGTAGAGAAAACCTCATCCTCCTTTAATTTTGAAAGTGAGATGGCCAAGATCAAAATTTATGTACCATTCAACGAATTAATAAAAAATAGCGAATATAGAAATCAGATCATCAAGATGCTTAATATGTAACAAACTTATGATACCCTGAACATACAAGATGATCACCCTGCCATCTTATTTGGGCCAAGAGTAGAAGAAAATGGTGATAATGAAGAAGTCCCCCCTTTTTATGTTAGCCTGAAAATCCATCATATGACTCTACACAATGCCATATTGGATTCATGAGCATCTCATAACCTAATGCTCAAGGTGGTCATGGACCAACTAGGCCTGGACATCACAAGGCCTTACAAAGACCCGTTCTCTTTTGATTCCAGGAAGGTAAAGTGCCTAGGTCTTATTAAAGATATGGTGGTATCTTTAGCACAAATCCCAACAAAGAACATGGTTATGGATGTAGTGGTTGCTGACATCCCTCCCAAGTTTGGCATGTTGTTGTCAAGGTATTGGGCTACAAAATTAAAGGGAACCCTCCAGATGGACATGTCATATGCCACCAACCCTGTTTTTGGTCAGGAAAGAAGGTTGTACATAGAGGTTTTGCTCAAATATATGGTCAGCAACAATTCACAACCGAGTAATCATCCCATCTACTCTGTGGAAATCGATTTGGGATCCTCCATTTTCTTCAATGACCTGTGTTTCGAAGAGAAAGAACCAGAAATTGATATGGCTGACAAAGAGAGATATGATTAGCATATTGAGGAGTATTCAGAGCAACAGGATAATGCAGAAGAGAATACATGGAAGATGAGTTTCGATGGAGTTTTCTCTAGAGAGGGAGCAGGGGCTAGCATATAGATCAATCACCCCAAAGGAGATTCAAAATTATGTTCTTATAAACTTGTTTTTGAATGCACGAATAACATGGCCGAATACGAAGCATTAATATTGGGATTGAAGGTATTGAAAGAATTAGATGCCAAAAGAATTGTTGTACATGGTGAATCTGAGATAATTATAAATCAAATCAAAGGCATATACCAAGAAAAACATCTCAGACTAAGGGCTTATAGGAACTTGGTACTAGACCCCCTTGAGAAATTTCCAGAATATAATCTTTCAGCAGTTCCAAGAGAACAAAATCAGGTTGTTGATGCCTTGTCTACTTCAGCAGTGGTTTTCGAAGTTCCAATCTTCCCTGACAAAAAATACAAGGTTGAGGTCAAGTACATGCCAACAGTACCAGATAATATGAAATACTGGCAAGTTTTTGAAGATGATAAACAGATAGAAAGCTTCCTCAAGATGGATAATGAATTCCAGAATTTGAACATTGATGATGAATACTGTGATGAAGAGGTAGATGCAGTTTCTTTTACAGAGGGGTATTTTGACAATCATATTGCAGGCAGAGATATCGTTCAGCTAAAGAGAAACATTATTCCCAAGGGCCTGTTCCCATTGGAGAAACTCTTTGATAATAATGATGTGGCTAGAAGTCCAAAAATTACAGTGAGTGAAGGGGATGTGGAATATTGCAATATTGAGACCCTGGAGGAACCAAAGATCATTAAGCTGTCCAGAACACTCAACCCCAAAGTTAAAGAGAAATATGTCAAATTAATGAAAGAATTCCCAGATGTTTTTTCCTGGAGCTATGATGATTTGAAAGTTTATGACACCAGTATAATTCAACATGTTATTACAATCAAAGAAGATAATAAACATTTCAAACAAAAATTAAGAAGGATAAATCCTTTACTGCTGCCTTTGATCAAGAAAGAAGTAAAAAAACTATTTGAAGCCAAAATCATAGTGTCCCTGAGATTTTCTAAATGGGTGGAAAATCTGGTGCCAGTTAGAAAAAAGAGTGAAGAAATCAAGTTGTGTGTGGATTTCAGAAATCCAAACAATGTATTACTAAAGGAAAACTACCCACTACCTCAGATGTATCATATTTTACAGAAGGTGGTGGGTTCTCAGAAAATTTCAATGTTAGATGGCTTCTCTAGATACAATCAGATTATGGTGCACCCCGACGATTAGGAAAAGACGACATTTACCATGCCATGGGGAGCATTCATGTATGCCAAGATGCCTTTTGGGATGATGAATGCAGGGGAAACATTTCAAAGAGCTATGGACATAGCTTTTGCTGATGAAAAAGACAAATTCATTGTTATCTACCTTGATGACATCACTATGTATTCTGCCTCATATGAGGAACACCTCAAGCATCTTAGAAGGGTGTTTCAGAAGTGTAGAAAGTTTAGAATCGCGTTGAATCCTAAGAAGTCAAATTTCACCATGGAAGAAGGAAAGATGTTGGGTCACATTATTTCAAAAGAAGGGATAAAGGTAGATCTCAGCAGAGTTGAGGTGATATTAAAAATTGGCATCCCCAGAAGTAAAAAAGAGGTACAATCTTTCCCAGGCAAAGTGAACTTTCTGAGAAGGTTTATCCCAAATTTGGTTGAAATCATAAAGTATATTACCAACATGCTCAAGAAAGGGAATGAAATAAAATGGACCCCTGATGCCAGAAAATCCTTTGAAGACATTAAAGTGGCATTAACCAAGGCTCTAGTACCGACCAACCCAAACTTTGAAAAGGGCTTCATATTATTCTCTTTTTGCCTCAGAGAACACAATTGTTGGTGTTTTATTGTAGAAAGATGAGAAAATTTTTGAGAAGACCATAGCATATTACAGCAAGACATTGAGGGATGCCCCTTTGAAATATGACATCATGGAGAAGCAAGCATATGCACTAGTCAAGTCCTTGAAAGAATTCAGAGTTTACATCTTGCATTCTCATACTACTGCTTATGTACCCAGTAGCTCTGTGAAAGACATCTTGACCCAACCCGATCCTGAAGGAAAGAGAGGTAAATGGATAGCAGTGCTATTAGAATATGACCTTGAGATCAAACCCACCAAGTTGATCAAGGGACATGGTCTTGCGAAGCTGATGGCACAGACCAATTGTGAACTCCTAGGAATAAACTTCATTGCAGACCTGTCAAAAGGTGTAGAAGAAGAGAGAACTCCTCAAAGATCCTAGAAATTTCTTGATTCCACATGGTATGCAGATATCATATTTGTCTTGAAAAATTTGCAGGATCCTCCTGAATTTAGTAAAATAGAGGCCAGATTCTTGAAACTGAAGGCAACAAAGTTTTGCATAGTAAATCAATATCTATATTGGAAAGATCCAGGGGGAATTTTATTGAGTTGTTTGAAAGAAGAAGAAGCAGAAATGACCATCAGAGAGTTCCATAAAGGTGACTGTGGGGGTCATCATTATTGGAAGACAACTGTGCATAAGATTTTGAGGGCTGGGTTCTATTGGCCTAACATTTTTTTCGTTGTCTATAAAGAGATTTCAAGATGCCATGAATGTCAAATTTTTGATGGAAAGGGAAAATTGTAGCCTCTACCTTTGAAACCCATTTCCATGGAAGCTCCTTTCAGACAGTGGGGCCTTGATTTTATAGGGGAAATACATCCACAGTCCTCAGCCCAACACAAGTGGATTCTGACAGCAACAGATTATTTCACTAAGTGGATTGAGGAAGTTCTCACCAGGAAGGCAACAGATGGTGTTATCATCTAGTTTTTAGAAGACAATATTTTGTCTAGGTTCGGATTCCCGATCAAGATCATAACAGACAATGCAACAACTTTCAAGTCCAAGAAAATATAAAATTTCTGTAGTAATTACAATATCACCCTTGGTCATTGCACATCGTACTACCCTCAAGGAAATGGATTGGAAGAGTCCTCAAATAAAATTTTAGTCAGAATTATCAAGAAACTATTGCAAGAAAATAAAAAGGCCTGGCACAAAAAGCTCATCCATGCACTATGGGCTGACATAATCACCCCAAAGAGATATATATCCACTCCCATTTCCATATTGTTTATGGTACAGAGGAAATATTTCCTACTACATTAGGATTTCCAGTGATGAGGCTGTTGTAGGAGCAGGATGCAGGAATAGATGCCACTCGGAGAAGAAAATATGAACTAATCAGTACCCAACAAACTAGGGAAAGGGCTTTCAATAATGCCCCAGCTGTGCCAAGACAAGACCAAAGAGGCTTTCAACAGGCATACCAAGGTGGATGACTTCAAATTGGGAGACTTAGTATTAAAATGGGACGCCATAAATGAAGATAAGGGAAAGCACGAAAAGTTTGACCATCTATGGCTGGGACCATTCTAGATTGCAGCATACCATGGAAGTAATGCCTACATACTATAGGAGAGTAATGGATTCATCATTGGAGGAGGGCCTGTAATGGTAGGTTCCTCAAACATTATATCATTTAAACAATCATCACCCCTTCCATTCATTGTACATAATCATTTTTGCATTTTCTTTTCGCATGCAAATATTGAAATAAAGGAAACATAGTTGAAGCCCAAAGTGAAGGCCCTAAGCTATGCTAGGTCGATTTTGAGTTTTTGAATAAAGGTTTGTGGACTCAAACTACAAGAATAAATCACAGCCCAATGGGTAGGCACTCGGTCTACTGATCTTTTCTACCTTGTGGGGAGGATAACAACCCTTGTTGGAGCCTATGTTATCACCATAAAAATTCTAGATAGAATCTGAGTCTCAGGGTTTAGCGAGGGGCTAGATCGGTGTGGAGATGCAATAAATTTGGAAGTCAGGGCCACACCTAGTAGAGAAGGGATGAATATAGTGGAGGTGTGGAAATTGATGGGGCCCAATGGGCCACAGATCTTAAACATCCCAGATCAACAGTCAAAAAATATATCGGGCAAAGAACTAGCACGAAGGTTAATCGCTCGAGAGTGGGCCGATAGAAATACCAGAGTGTTAGCTTGTAGACACATGGTACCACTAGGGGAATATCAAGGCGAAAAGAAGTCTACCCCAAATCACTTTACGTCGCCACCGATATCGAAAAGCATGTATAAAAGGAGGGTCCCAGGTCATTATTTTATGATATTTCAAATCATTTGAACATTTGAAAATTGGAACAAACGCTCCATTCGAACTGAAGCTCAAAAGTGAACTAGACTCATGCATTCTCCACTCATTCACATGTATTTTTCATCATGGCCATGAATCCTGTCATTTTATCCGTAACAGAACAAGATCCCACCTCTAAAGAAGAAACCCTAATTGACAGAGACTCCGATATATTTGACACAAAAATAACCGTCTCACCCATTTCGGTATCCAGAGATAATTTGTTAGATAATGTTGGGAAATGAATATCCTTCCTCGAAGCAACCCAAGCCTCCATATTCCCTTACGTTGTCGAAGTCGCATTCCCTTTCCCATAATTCATAAGCTGGTGTGCAGAACAATACTCATAGAAAGAAAATGTCATTTTGAATAAGTTAGGGTCAGAGGTCCTGTGCAGAGTAGATATCCCGTCAATTCGACATGCCCTTGGTACACTAGAGTCTTCCCCTGCAGTGTCTGATCCCTTCGAGAAATATAAACTAATTACAGTCTACAGAGAATGTCCCCCTGAGGTCAAAACCCTATTTTTGCAGACCATTGTTAAACCTGAACATCATTATAAGAGTCTATCGTTGCCTATGAATGTAAGCGTCATGGTTATTTAGGTCAAGTGGGCATGTTCCATACTCAATCATATTTTAGGATTAGATAATGAAAAATTTGTAGTAGAGGTCATGTTGGGTTTTTTGTTGACCTTTTTTCAGTTAGAGTCTAGTCAGTCAGTCTGTATCACTTTTGAAGAGTTCATCACTGATAATGTGCACACAGAACTAGTGAATTTCCAATCACTAATACACTTCAGGTATTACACGCACTAGCTGAGAATGTTCCTGGAAACAAATAAGATAGAGTTCCCTGAAGCTGCATTCATCTTGACTAAATGAAAAAGGATCACAATGCTCATTTTTATAAATAAGATCATGTCCAAAATTTATATCCTAATCTTCATCACTGACCTACCAAGGGTTTTGGAAGAAATGAAAAGTTCTTTACAGCCCAATCCAGAGAACAGGGTAGGATATTGGGTGTTGTTCATGCACTCTACTGTAATTTGGGTATTTGGTTATCAAGGGGGACCTTACCTTTTACCTGTTTTCTTGACTCCCAAAGTCTTTTCCCTGGAGTTCATCAGGAAAAGAATTATCTCAGAAACATAACATTTTTTGAAAATGCACAAAGCATATAACTTAAAGTTTCCTTTCATAATATGACCCTTTGTGGTAAAGACTAGATCCTGTTTGCCTCAGATCCAGGCCAAGATCAATGAATTTGTATTTGCACAGTTACAAGGGAGGAAATATGATCCAGACCAGGTTATATCTAAAAGAAGACCGATGAGAAAACAAGGCCCTTATGAACATGAGCATGTTGAAGGATTTGATAAACTGGCAAATCTGGAAACCTGTGCAGATATGGAAGTCACTTTGCAGCCTAATCAGACACAACAAATAGAGTCAACCCTGCAGCAGATCTAGACACATAAAACTTCTCCAAGGTTGATTATTACAGCTCCCAAGATGAGTGTTTATATCAAGAGGAGTAGTTTAGAGGCCCTGGGCGCAAGTGATCATCAAAATGTTCCCAAGAAAATGAAAATCACACAGTCTCCACAGATAGTTAACCTAGAGGAGGAAGAACCTAAAGAGAAAATGAGCATAGAAATGGTGGAGAGTAGAACCAAAAACGAAGAGGCTAGTACAAAAATCTTGCCACACGGTGAAAGAAGTTCAAGGTATTTCAGCAGCAAGAAACGTGTCTTTAATAAGGCACCTGGAGCAGTCTATCAATCCAAAGAAGATTTAGCAAATCAATATGTTGTGAAAGGGAATCTGGCCATGAGTAAAATAAGAGATTTGTTACCTGAGGTAGAGAGGATCTCTCAGCATGAATCTTCCTTGTTCTTAGTCAGGTATGTATAAAGGAAGACACTTAACATAGTGGTGGCAGATGAGGATAAAGTGTATGAAATCAAGTTGCATTATGAAAATATCGATGCCCCTGACAAAGTAAAATTTCACAAAAATGCTAGTGATATGTTGTATTTAGACTACTTGAGTCTGAGTTTGAGGTTTTGAAGGCTGACAACTCATGCACTTAAGTCAGATGGATAATTGAAGCAAGAAAAAGCATCCAATAGAGCCCGACAAACCCAAGTCAAAGGATTAGAATTTGAAGGCCCTCAAGGGGTAAAAGCTTCCTTAGATGAGAAAGATAAAATGATTCAAAGCATGAAGAAGAGACTAGAGATGTCTACCACAAAGCACCCATAGAAAACAGAGCTAACTTCTCTAGAATAAGAAAAAGAGACATTTCGAAAGGAAGCACTGAATTACAAAGCCAAAGTGTTGCAGCTGGAAAAGGAAAAGGAGAATTGGTCACAAAGACAGGTAGAGGTATCAAACAGGGCTGGAGTTGTACCTAGCACAACAAGAGTTGATTCAAACACTGAAGATATCATCCAGGCTATGTCCCAAGTTATCCTGAAGGAAGGAGAAATCAAGAGTCTTAAGGGAGATATAGAAAAGATGCATCAGGAAATGAAAATTAATAATGAGAAGATGGCCCAGTTCCAAAAGGAAAATCAAGAGTTGCAGGAAAGAGTGAGAAAATTGAAAACGAGGTTGAAGGGTAAAGGACTTTTACAGGGAGCTAAACATGTAATCTGGGACTCTATTGCTACAAAAGATGCTAAGTTTAGGGTGTTCCTGAATTTCATAAATGACAAATATAGCATGGCTATCATTGCCCGAAGAAGGTATACTGTTGTAAATGAGACACTGGCGAAAAAGCCCTCAGAGTGGGCCCATAACGCTATAAATTTTCTAAATGTCATTTGCACTGCTGAACTTCAAACCATTGGGGTCAAAGACAGAACAACACTGATCATTTGGGCCAGGAGGATCATTGCTAAGCACAACTTGCTCAAGTCAGTTCAAACCAAAGACATACAGATGGAGTAGAGTATACAATAATTTAAGGATACATTTGAACAATTGTTTATCAAAGGCCTCCCACCATTTTGGGATGGAAAAGGGAAATTATATGATCAAGAGGAATAAAATTCTCTCCTTTCCTAGTGCAGAATGGATCATTCCAAGTTTGAAGGCTTAGAGGAGAACCTGAAAGGACCTAGTCTGGTGGAATATTTGACCACAAACTTTGAGATCCTAAATAAATTCAAGACAATAAAGATCGGGATGCCAACTATGACTTATGCTACTTGCATCGACATGGAAATACTGATAAAAGAAATGATGGATTACGAGGTTCCTTCCGACTTATAGTGGAAAGAGATCGTGCGACTAGGCAAGACAAAATGCAGTTTTCCAGGGACCAGTAAATAGTCTCTAGGTGTCACCAGATTGGCAAGTTCGACAGAAGATCAGAGCACAACAGATGGGAAGGACAAAAGTGAGCAGTCAGAAAATCAACCATTAGTTTATGAAGCATTTTTTTGTTTAATCATTTAAATCGTTTCACATGTTGAGACTGTTAGTTGAAATTATTGTAGTCGGTTTTAGAATCTGAAACGTTTCAGTTCATCCATTGTAATCGAATTGTATAAGTACTAGAAGTTCTGAATGAATTAATGTTGGAAGAAGTGCAAGGGAACCCTTTTTGTTGTTCCTGAACTCAACTGTAATTTTCTGAAGCTGAATTGAATACATATGCATAAGCTTTTGAAGTCTATATGAAAAGATTCTAATGGTGCTGATATGAGTTTTGTCTCCCTTCATTGTATCTATTTCCTGTGTTCTTTAATTCCATTTACATTTTCTTCTATTTAAATTGGAGAGTTTAAAGCCCAGAATTCATCTTATGATGCTCTCAGTTTAAGCAATTTAAAATGTGAAATTGTCTTCCTAGCTAATTTAGAATTCATTTCAGTAATTCTCTGATGCAATTATTTGTTTTCTCCTTCTTCTTTCACTCTGGTTAAATACAATTTACAACTCACATTCATTTCCTTAGTTAGCCTTTATCCTCTGGAGCGTTCTACTGTCCAGTTATTTTTTTCATTCACATTCATAATTTTGACTCCATAGCCCTAAATGTCCCTCCCCTTCCTTGCCAACAACTTTATAAAAACCCCCAAAACAAACTAAATCTAGCCACCGATTTCCAAAGAAATATCAAGTGACACGAGAGCTCCCTATCTGAGTTGAGCAGGCTAGTGCCCAGCTCTAAAGTAGGTTGAAACAATTACCTCTATTGTTTTTCTTTCAGCTGGACAAAATTTAGAGAGTGCTAACAGTTACAACCAAAGTAAACGATTTCATAAAACTAAAGTTAAACATTATATGGAAACTCTAAATTCTAATGAGTGATACATCTTAAATTTAATTTAAAAACAATGAAATCATTAGCATACTTATAATAAATTTTATAAATCAAACAACAACATCAACATGATTTGAAAAAACACAATATACATGTGTGTTATATTGTCTATAGTGTACCAGTGCAGTTGAAATCACACCCATGCAATTGTTACGTAAAAATGCATCGAGAAACAATTTAATTGACAAGGTACATATGCAAAGTTCCACAACTAAAGTTTTGCAGAGGTTGTTCTTTGCAGAGGAAATCACTCTTTGGTGCCTCTCATAATTCAACGCATAGAATTGATCCTCTCTCAATTCCTCAGTGCTCTACCTCGCATCTCCTTCTTTGTGAGATACTCAAATTTCTCTAAGATAACATCCTCATCATTCTTGTAGCCATAATATGAGCTATCATCGATTCGCTTGTAAATAGCATACCTACAGCTCTTGTTCTTTTCCTTGAGGGGGCTTATCAAATAAATATTTGAGGATGGGGAATAATTTCATAGCCACAAAGTATATGTAGCCGAGGACCCTTTCGGTGGCACCGAGCACATCAACTTCATTCCCTTCCAAGTCTGTCATCTTGGCGCCTACTTTGACATAATTAGGACTGCTAATCTCTACGATTGGAGATTCCTAGTGCCCCTTTTTCCCCATCCAACAAGAAATCACCCTAGTGGATGCAATAATTATAAAAATGTGTCAATCTCAAGAATGACCTAAGGTCCATATTGTATATTTAATATAATTTAAGAAGCACATTTGGAAAGACAACCGATGATCGATAATATTTTTTAGCATGCCTTATCACTAAATATTAATCATTTCCTTGCCCTCAACATGCTCCTCCATGAGATCCTCACCCATATACTTACAAAGAATCTTGTCATGTTTCTTCTTCTCCAAAACCATGCACTCGATCACTTTCTCATTAAGAAGGGGAACATGGGAAACAAACTCTCATTGTCTTTATTTTCGGGTTCCCTTGTCCTGCTCTCTCATTTCCTCCACCACATCCTCATCTTACTTGAATGGGAGAGAATTAATGGTAACAAACTCCCCACTCTTGATCATCAACTTGGCCTCCCTATAGATAGAATCAATCCTCTACCACTCTCTCAATGATCTAGCCCACATCTCCTCCTTTTTGGGCCGATTGACTTTCTCCAAGATATTTTTCTCATCACCTTTGTCACCATAATAAATGGAATCAATTTTCTTGTAAACCACATACCTATGACTCCTCTTCTTCACCTCAGGGGGTGTATCGAATAGACCTTTGACGTCCAGGAGGAATTGTCGAGCTGCACTTGTACAATTTATTGCTAGAAGATGACATGTTACAATCTTCTAGTAACCAATGTACAAGTGTGGTTGGGATATTTGATAAGCCTCGCAAAGAGAAGAAGAGGAGGTCTATGTATGTGATCTACAAGTGAATTGACGCTATTTATTATGGAAAAATGGATGATGAGAATGATATATTGGAGAAAATTGAGTGGCCCGCAAAGGAGGGGATCGGGGCTAGAGCATTGAGGGAGTGGCGGAGGATCAAGTCTATCTAGAGGAAATCCAGGTTAATGATAAAGAGTGGGGATTATTTTTCCATTAATCTGATAGTATTTAAAGAAGATAAGGATGTGGTGGAAGAAATGAGAGAGAACGATAAGGGAAACCAACAACAAAGAGAACGAGAGTTTGTTTCCCACATTCCCATTCTGGATGAGAAAGCGATCGAGCGCATGGTTATGGAGAAGAAGAGACATTATGATCTTCTTAGTAAGTACACTAGTGAGGATCTCATGGAGGAGCATGATAAGGATAAAGTAATGCTTAATATTTAGCGATAAGGCATGTTGACAAAACTTATGGATCATCAATTATTTTTCCAAATGTGATTCTTAACTTCTATTAAATATACAATATGGATCTTAGGTCATTATTGAGGATGACACAGTGTTATAATTAAGACATCCACCAGGGTCATTTCTTGTTGAATAGGAAAAAGGGGCACTGGGAAGCTTCTATCGTAGATATTGGTAGTCCTAATTATGCCAAAGTAAGGGCCAAGATGACGGACTTGGAAGGGAATGAAGTTGATGTGCCCGATGCCACTAGAAAGGGCCCTGGTTACAAATAATTCATGGCTATGAAATTAATCCCCATCCTCAAAGAGTTATTCGATAAGCCTCCTCGAGGCGAAAAAGAGAAGTTGTAGGTATGCGGTCTATAAATAAGTTGACATCAGTTCATATTATGGAAACAATAATGACGAGGACAATATCTTGGATAAAGTTGAGAAGCTCACGAAGGAGGAGATGTGAGGTAGACCATTAAGGAAGTGGTAGAATATTGAGTCCATGCACTACATTATGAGAGGCACCAAAGAGTGACCTATGTTTTTTCCTCCGTAAAGCAAAACCTACACAAAATTTAATTGTGGAGGTTTTCATATGTAGTTTGTGAATTAAATTGTTTTTCTTTTGGCTGCTACTGAACTCGAGCTCGTCCCATTGTACAACATTGTCCAATTCAATGTAAAACACTCTTGGCCTCCATCGGCACAATCAATCCCAAGTCGTCCTAATAATCTCACATTTAACCTCGATAACTTCAAGTGACGAATTTCTCACCAGCTTGCTTATCAGATTGATGTGGTTGTTCATAACCAACACATTCATCGTACCATACTGGATGAGGGAGCTTCCACTTGCATCATGGAATTAGCATGTTGGAAAGGATTAAAATCACCCATGCTTAATCAATCCCCTACAATGTTACGAGCATTCGATGGGCGAGGTTTTCACCCTCATGGTCTCTTGCAATCCTTAGCTGTTTAGTTAGGAGGAAAGACTGTCTCTGTCGATGTAGAGGTAGTCAATTCTCCCCTTGATTACAAATTTTTGTTAGGAAGAAGTTGGTTTTACGTCATGAATTTCGTCTCTTCATCGGTGTTTCGATGTGTACAAATCCCCTATCAAGGTAAAATTGTCACTATCAACCAGTTAGATTACTGCACCCCCAACGCTCGCACTACTGCCACCAACAATATTCCTTTCTTGGGAGATACTAAGATCACTTATGAAAGTGTCGATGTAGGTCTTTTAAAATACTCTTCTCTTATGAGTAATTTCCCTACACCACTTCCTCCCACCTCGCAACACATTGCCACGATCAATATGATCTCGACTATGACATATCAATCTTATGAATCATCTAATCCTTGGGTTGAGCCTATTCCTTTGGAATTCGATAGACTAGGTGATGCTATGTCACTTAGTCCTACTAAGGCTTCATACAATTCCATCCAATCCACCTCTCCCTCGGACGACCAACATCTGTTGGCATCCAACACTTACTCATTGCCATCTTGGTTGGATTCCTTATCCTCTGCTTTTGAATACATCCCAAGGATTTTTCCATCAGACGAATCCATTATGGAAATTTTTAGTATCGACGAGGTACCTGGGATGACAACCATCATCGTTCATCTTTTCTCCCTAGTCTAGATGAAATTGAGAAAGATATACACTCTATATTTCCTTATGATGTTGTCGATTCTCCCCAATCTCCCATCCTTACCCATGATACTACTTCTGAGGGGAATATAGGAAACATATATTCTACCATCGCTATAGACATCTCAATCAAACAAGGTATCATGGAAAATTTTCATCTCGGTGCTAATTGTTTGCCCGAGGAAGTGGAAGATTACACTGCTTTATTCAAAGAATTCTGCGATGTCTTCTCTTGGAGTTATGAATAAATGCCATGGATCGATCCATCGATCATTTTGCATGAGATAAAAAATTACCCAAGAATTAAACTTGTACGACAAAAAATTTGCCCGATTCATCATAAGAAAACCATGGCCATAAAGGCAGAAGTTGAAAAAATGCTAAAGTATGGCTTTATTTATCCTGTCCCCTTGACAGAATGGGTTTCTAACATCATTCTAGTCGCTACAAAACAAGGAACCGTTCGAGTTTGTGTCGATTATAGGGATCTCAACAAGGCTTGTCCAAAAGACAATTAACCAACACCTTTTATCAACCAAATCATCAATAATTGCGCTGGGAGCGTTATATTTTCCTTCATGAATGGTTTCTCAGGGTATAACCATTTCAATATTCTACTAGCTGATCAAGATAAGACAACCTTCATCTTCCCTTGGGGAACGTTCGCTTATCGGAAGCTACCCTTTGGTATTAAAAATGATGGTGCTACTTACCAACAGGCCATGTCATATGTTTTCCACGATATCAAACATATTGTGGAACCTTACCTCGATGATTTACCCACTCATTCATCTACTCGACGATACCATATTGGTCATTTGTGGGCCATTTTTCTTCGATGTTAGTTTTACCATATCCATTTGAACCCTCACAAATGCATCTTCGCTGTCAAATCATGTTGACTCCTCGGATTCGTTTTCTCCAAAGATAGGATTAGGCTAGATCCCTCGAAAGTCAAAGATATTCTCTCTTTATCGCTTCCCAACAATTTGACCCAACTACAAAGTTTGCAAGGGAAAGCAAACTTTCTTCATCGTTTTATATGTAATTACGTCGAACTCACTAAAGGATTTATGAGATTGTTGCAGAAAGACACTCCTTTCATTTGGGATGACACTACTCAATGCTCTTTTGATGCTCTTAAGCACACATTAACCCACACGCCTCTCTTGCATCCTTTGAATTATGCACGAGACTATATCCTCTATTTGGCTGTCTCTACTTCCACTATTGCTATGGTGTTAGTTCAAGAGGATCCTAGTGGTGAAGAACATGTGATCTACTATCTAATTAAGAGTCTATCTGGTCTTGTGCTTTGATATTCACACGTTGAGAAGTTGGCTCTAGCAGTCGTCATTGTCGTCCAGAGATTTCTCCATTACATACTATTATGCACTACCACGTGTTGACGGGCGAAATTGACCATCCGTCAACTGAGAGAGTGGAACCGGTCCGGGGTTGTCTAATAACCCAAGCCGTTTGGAATGAACCACCCTGACGGGTTTAGCAGCTCTGTTAGCTGATCTAAGGTCCTAGGAAAACCAAAGAGAAAACTAATCTAAACTAACTAATCTAACTAAAACAAATAAAATTAACTAAACTAACTAAAACTAATAAAAAAAATTAACTAAAAACAAACTAAACTAACTAACAATAACTAAAATGAACTAATACTAACTAATCTAATTAAAACTAACTACTAAACAAACTAACTAATCTACTATCTATATATACAAACTACTAATTACTACTATACTAACTCTACTAATTAGTTGTCTAACTACTTGTAGTACTATAACTTATTCAAAAATATACAATATATACAACTAGCAGATTTAAATAAAACCTGTAAAACTCATTTGCTTTCTGCCCTAAAACAGCCAGAGATATATTTTTGATTTTATGATTTTTTGAACAAGAAATAAAACTTACTGAAATTAAACGATCTAATATTAACTACATATATTTCTAACTAAACTTATATCTAAACTAAACTACTAATAATATACTAAACAAACAAATGACAAACTGACCTGGGAACGCTCCCAATTTGTCATGTGTATGATGACTTCGAAGCTGGTCGAAGGAAGGAAACTCGCACCGAATGATCCAGAAGCTTCTCGTAAACGATAGGCTGCAATGCTCTTTGAGTTGTTTACAGGAAAAACAAGACATAAAAAACCATAACAATTATATGATTTATAAATCTCTGCAATAAGGGAAACCTGTTATGCAAAAACTTATATTTAATAATCCAACTTATGAAGAAGAGAAATCTGTCGTTCAAAAACTGAATCAAGCAATTGCTATGTTTTTTAAATATCAGAAGAAATCAGATATGGATTACAGTGATAAAATTATATCATTTGCAGAAGATTAAGATAGCTAAAGTAGTCATTAACTCAATACAAATTGATATACATAACATGAAACAAAATATTGATATCATGAGAAGCTAAAGCTGTAACAAAACACCAAATTCTGCCTCAGTCTGTATTAAAATTCCATATCCTTGTTCTCCCACGATTGAGGATCATCTTATTACAAAAATAATAAGTATATATAAGTCTTTCCACAGGGTAAAACCTCCCTGTGGATAATATCAAACTGTTTACATAATCTGGGAAGATATTCCCAAAATCAACTAAACTAGGAACTAAAATGAAACCAAAATATTTCAAATATCCTCCAAACTGTTCATCCAATCCAATGTAATTTCGAATTCACCTGAAATGGACCAAAAATGACAAGTTAGATGGATATTTTATTAAAAAAAAATGGTAAAAATATTATCCTGTAGACTAGCTACAGAATCCTCTGATTCTGTAGCTAGTCTAATTAGAGAACATAACTGTTTTAAATCAATTAAAACTAATAGAAATATATTCAAGTTATTAAAACAAATATTTGATTACTAATTAAAAACAAAGCAAATCATTTAAATCACAACAAACCAAAACTGTTATGCTAATTTAGAACAAACAAAATCTTAATTGAATCTATTTCAATCAAAACAAATATCAAATAAATCTTTGGTATGAATGCAACTCATATACAAAATCCATCCATATAGAGGTAAAACTCCTACATCCATTTGTTTTGCATATCAATAAATCCATCTAGAATTGATTGTAGGGAATTAAAGATGAAAAATCTTGCCACCAGATCTAAAGCATACACCAGTTCCATAGCAGCTTCAGCAGGACAATTAGATTGAAATCACACCACTCTTGAAGGAAGCCACAACACTAATTGCCCACCTACAACACTTTAAAAGAGAGATTTGCCAATATAAAAGTCTGAACAATTTCTGCCAAAAGTACCATGGATGGCCACAAGCCATGGCCCAAAGAAGTCAACAAGTAGCCACGACTATCCAAAACCTGCAAGACAAATCTTTTGAAGCAGCAACTGCTTTCAAACATTGCCATGTCATTTCGTGCTTCTTTTGTGTGTGTATTGCCTTTGTTTCCTCTTCATGGAACCTACGCTGGCATTCTTGAAAAAACTCTTGGTCCATATTCATCAACATCTTTCTCACATTCCAAATCAAATTTTGTGCCATCCTATCAAAGTATGCATCGATGTGCTCCTTGGCCTTTGGATGATCAATCATGTCACCAATAGTGCTCATCAGTTTGCACAGAGCTTCCACATGCTCGGTATCTAGATTTTGGTACTCTCCAAGAATTTTTTTGATGCATTCATGCATTATTCTTTCAGTCAACATGCTTTCTTTGTAAAGCTCACCTATAAACCGTATGTTTCCTAGCATTCTCCTGCGCATTGCAGCCTTTTTCTCCTCTCTCTCCACTCTTGAAATCTTTAAATCACTATCCCCTGCATTCCTATCAGCTTATGCCTATTCCATTTCATCCCTTTCAAATTCTTCCTGACAATTGTTCATGAGTTCTCTCTTGAATATAACTTTTTCATTGTCTTTATAAAATTCAGGCAACTCGACAGCTAATTGGACACAAAATTTTGCATACATTTCACAAAATGTTGGGTCCATCAGGGCTTTGTCAAAAATCTAAGATATCACTCCAGTAAGACAAAGTGCAGAATCAATGTTCACTTCTTTGACCTGTACAAAAAGTCTATCAAAGTTTTGAGGTGTTAATTTGTTAAGTATTGATTTTATCTTTCTTTGTTTTATGAATTGCAGGCGAAGGTGTTTGAGGTGGAGGAATCAAACCCTTTTGGAATCCAGAAGCACGCTGCCATTTATCAGCATCAGCACTACTTCTTGCTAACCCAACTTGTGGGAAAGGTATTTGCATGAAAGGTCCACCAGGGAGGATTCCACTCATATGCATTGGCATTTCACGTGCATTCCTTCCAAAACCGGGACTGAAGCCTTGTCCTGATCGAAACCCACCAGAAGGGCCACCTAGGCCCACTTCCATATGAACATCACGACCAGACAGATCTACTGACTTGTTCCATCTATCTTCATCTATAGTGTCTGCACTACTCCCACGACGTTCAAATCGAGAAATGCCACTGTGATTTAATGACTCATTCTCTCCAATATGACTTGCAATCACCTGAGGAGTCATAAGGACTTCCATTATGTCTAGTGGAATTTTAACCTGTGAAGATAGATCTTTAAACTGACTTCTCAAAGTCAACAAAAAATCTCTGTTGTACTTTCTGTTGCTTGAGCTTCTTAGTTCTGGTGCATCTAATTTCTCCACAGTTGTCGAAAGTTCAGCAGCATCTTCCCAGTCATCCAAATATTTTGGTTCTTGATTCTCAGACTCATTCAACTTGAAACGTATCATGTAAATCACCCACAAAGTGTATATCATATTTCAAAACAAGACTGCAATACACCCTCACTGTTAAGAGTATAGCAGTAAGCTCTTGAGATTTAAGTGATAATACTGCACAGTTCCTTGTCCTGTAGATAAAAAAAAAGAAATGCTGGCAGACTAGTTGAATACCATTTGAATTGATAAAGGGTTCAACAGGATGCAAAGACATCTGGTTGAGCGAGTGAGAGAGTTTTTGTGGCCCAAGTCTGGGGAAAACATTTCAACAAATACACACAGACCAAAACGTTCCCTTCAGCCATTGAGGAGATCTGAGAAATTGACCTGAAAAAAACAAGCTAGATCTCTGTAACCACTGAATTTCTGAGGAAACCGCTCGCAAGGAGGGTAAAGGGGCTAAAATCGGTTCTGGGTTTTCAACGGTTTGATCTAATTCAGAACCGTTTTCCCAGAATCGCTCACTCAAAAACGTGACTCTGGGGGCAATTACGGGGGCAGTCTTAAGCAATCTTCTTTGGAAAAAATGAAACCAACACCGACTCTGAACACCATAGGGGTTCAAATCGCCCTTCAGGATCTAGGAGAGATCATACAGTGAACAGGGATTTGGGTAGGATTTAGACAAGGTATATGCAGGACTCAAAACCCAGAAATTTTCCCAAAAATCAACAGGGGTATCCTGGTAAGGAGGCAGGCGTTAATGCCAAAGTGTGCGAGGGTAAGGGAGTTATCTCTGCCTTGCATAATAGTTATTCCAAAGTACAACCACTGGTTATCATAGCTGTTCAACCCGCTATAGCATAGTTCAAAAATCATGTTGCTTGGCTAACCTATGAAACAAATGGTAAGTGTCATGCCATACAATCAACATTACACCATAGTTTTAAACCATCAACGCTTAATTTGAAGCCAATATGAAATGTTGATCATGCGCCAATGTATTGTGACAGCTCATATTCATAGTTTAACCAATGTACAAATGGGTTTTCATATAATCAAAACATCGATAGTTATGAAAACATAAACATAGGCATCAAATTAGAAAGATATATATAAAAGTTTTAATCATAACACCCATGTATCTTATGAAACCAAAGGTTAAATGAATGCAAATCCAAATGCATTGCAAACCAAGCCACATAATAAATCGAAGCATGAGTAATGAGTACAGATCTAAAGATTTTCCAGCTAGGTAATGATAAGTGTAATGTAAGCGCAATAAGCATATTGATAAAAAGATCATGACAGTTCAGATAGTGATCGAAATACGACTTCGGAAGGAGAAGTTTTCACGCTTACAGTCGTGAAAACAAAACGAAAACAAGTGTGTAAACGTCGCAAGAAATGAAAATGTCACTAATTTAAAAATTGCGACGAAAAACTTGATGTTTGCAAGACATAGGTGTAGGCAGCTTATAGGATCGTATAAAAAGGTGAATTGGCTGCCAACACCACGATAATTGCAGAATCAAACCCCATGTACCATATCCTTACACGTAAAGTCCTTGGGGGTAAGTATTCCAAATTGAAATTTGATCTCGAGTTTACCAAATCAAAATCTAAAAAATCGTTGGTTTTTGCGGAAATCATCTGTGATATTCCCTATGCTGATGAAGATACTGAGCCCAGTGATTCTCTTCCCGATGAATCTATGTTCCTCATTAGTGCGTCAGACCCTTGGTATGGAGATATTCTTATCTATCTCCAAACCCAACGTTTCCAGCCTGATATTTCCCATGACGAACGTCGTCGTATCCTCCACCATTCTAAATGCTACCTTATCCTTGGCGACAATTTATATTGTCGTGGTATTGATACTGTCTTATTACGTTGTTTAACCCATAATGAGGCTGAACATATTATGAATGACTGTCACCTTGGAGCTTGTAGCGATCATCTTTCTGGGATGGCTACAACTCAGAAAATATTATGTGTCGGTTATTTTTGGCCTTCCATCTTTAAAAATTGTATCGAGGCTGTCAAACGATGCCCACCCTGTCAAGTTTTTCAAAAAAAGGCATGTACCCACCCTACTCCACTGCATCCCATAGTCTCCATCAACCCCTTTTCCAAATGGGGCATTGAATTTATGCAATGTAAGCTTACCTCAACATTTCTTAACGATGGTCATATCGCAACACTCTTTTTTTTTAACCACATCATCACTTGCTTTGGTGTCCCACAAGCCATTGTCACTGATCATGACTCACATTTTCAAAACCAGATGATAAGTGAATTGCATGTAGAGTTGGTTTTTCACCATGAAAACTCATCCCCCTACTATCCTCAATCAAACATACAATTTGAAGATATCAACAAAGTCTTAAAGACCATGCTCCAACGCATGGTGGGGACAAAAAAAACCTCTTGGTACTTGCAACTTTTCTCCAAACCTTGGGCCTACCGCACTTCAGTGAAAACTGTAATTGGATTCACTCCATTCCAGTTGGTATATGGTGTAGAAGCAATGTTACCAATCCAGTGTGAGATCCCTTCATTTAAACTCACCATATAAATCCTACCTCATACCTCTGAAGAAGAATGATTCCTGTATTTAACCAAGTTGGACGAAACACGTCGCGATGCTACTCTCATTAATGAGACGTATAAAAAATGAATGAAGAGTCAATATGAAAAATCCGTTCAACCTTGTGCTTTTGCAGAAGGAGACTTGGTCCTCGTGTATGACCAAACTCACGATAAGTTGGGGACATGGAAGTTAGAACCTCTTTGGCATGGACCTTATATCATAAAACGTGTATTACATAGAGGTGCCTACGAGTTAGTTGAATACGATGAAATATATCTTGGTGAGCCCTAAAATGGGCTTTACCTCAATAAGTACTATGCATAGAACATCTGGAATGTGTGCTTTGTACACTATTGTACTATATACTTTTGATTTGGTGTGTCTTTTCTCTTGCGTGTACGAGTTTAGTCTTATCTACTTATACTTTGTCTTGTGAATGCATGCACAGATGACATCTCCCTTTCCCATCTTTATCGGGTTTGTGGATGGCGCTAGTTGACACACCCAGAACATTGCTTCTACAGCTTGGATCTTTTGCCACTCTGGTGAATTAGTGAGTTTGGGAGGAATTTTCCTAGGATCGACAACCAATAACGTGGAAGAATATCATGTCGACATCAGACTCTTAACCAAATCCTCCTCTCTAGGCATATATCATCTGATTATCAACCTAGATTCTCAACTCATGGTTTTTCATCTTAATCTATATTATGTCGTTCGCAACCCTATCTTACTACGTCTCCACCTAAGAGTTCGTCATCTTGAAAGACTGTTTGAATTTATACAATACATACATATATCGAGAGAACTCAACACAACATCATATTCGTTAGCTAATTACATTTTGTATTGGTATCTTGTGCATAGATACAACATTTGCAAAAGGACATGAATCACATTTACACTAAAGCATCACATAAGATAAATTGTAACATCAATAGGCACCACAAAATTCATATATATATATAGATATATATATAGATATAGATATATATAGATATATATATACATGATAGCAAAAGTTTGTTTTAAAAATACATCATCGAAAAGTACATAATAGGGAAAAACCTGGGCCCTCATGCCCAGGATATCGTCATGAAAGACTACAAAATATGACGAGGATCTTAATCCTCCTATATCACGTTGTGCTATTAGAAGCACAATACTACACGAGCCACTCGTCAGAGCAAGTGATTCAAACTCTCAGGAAATCCTACTATATGTATCTACAAATCGAGAGGCACGTCTCGCCTCCTGAGAGTTGGGACACACATGGTGAGACCTCAGAGTTTCCTCTCAACATGCCAAAGTCCTCCCACTACAACCTCATGCTCCAATGCTATCTACACGTCCCCATGACACCCTAATTTTAGCATCTCCGCTAGACGTGATGCACATCTGTCTGCATGATGAAACAAAAGCATATTTAGATCCTTCATTGTACACATAAAAAACAATATAAAATATAAAAAGAAAAAATACATGACAAGGTTTAGTTTCGTACCTGACACATCCCACTGAATACCCTCGGGGAGCACCAAGTCTGCACTGCCCCGAAAATATACTCCAAGATATGGAAAATCCTTGATGACAACCAGATGTCTCCTCCACCAAGCGAAGAAATCAGTTGTAAACCTAAATTTTGGGGGATCATTCCCCAATCTCGGGATCAAACTGGTCCATCTCTCCATCCATGGCTCGGTCGCAGTTCGTGCTATCAACGTAACCTGTGGTTTCATCTAGGGTACTCGCTCCAAAAAGAAAAAAACTAGGAATGAGCCATATCCAAACTACTTCTGCACCCTACCTATCCTACACTTTGAGATATGTTCCTTCACATGTTGTAGGAACCCTACGCTCTAGTTAAACAATCTGAGATCTACACATTGTAGAGCATATGAAATATGAGATTTCAAAGCTAGATGAGCATTGGTATTACCTGCCAATTTGGTAATGGAAAATAGAATCAATCTCAATGCCAAATCCCCCACATCTTTGATCACGATTTTCCCATCGACCAATCAAGATCATAGTATACAGTGTTCAACAACATATGCCTCAGTGGGCTGAGGAGTTTCTCGATTTCAATACAAAAGGATAGGATCCCCTCTCCTTGAGAGGCGGGTCAAAAATTACACATCATCATGCTCAATCATGAGCATATGTGGCCCAATATGAAATTCTTGTCCAGTATCATCCCACAATCTGATCATGTACTCAAGTAATAATACCTCTTTCCTCATATTCTGCAGTTTAAAGTACTTGAGTAGACCACAATTTCGCAAAGCGACTCTTGCTTGAGGGTTTTTCAAAGTAGTGATGTTGTCAAACTCATGTTTTAAAAATTATTTTCGTCATCCCTATGATAGTTAATAATGTAAACCTATCTGTTTCCTTTAGAGGGGTCAATGGACTGAGTTCCTAAAGAGAGAAGGGAGAAGAACTTTTCCTGAGAAAAGAAGTTGCATTTTCCTATGTAAAAACCTTATAAAAAAGGAAGTTCGCAGGTTGTTATATAGGCAGGGTGCGAGAATGACCCATTCTCACAGGTTGCACTATAGCTAGGGTGCGAGATGTTTGCAGGTTGCTCTATAGCTAGGGTGCGAGAATGCCTACACGTGGGAAAAATGAGCGTTTTCTCGAATCTTCTAGAAGGAGAAA
>JZKD02S0567467.1:410069-430245 GCA_000966675.3 Picea glauca | reverse complement strand
AACTTATAAAAGGAGAGGAGTTCTCATGGAGAAAGTTAGCTTTGTTGGTTCTTGAGCTTGTTAGCTTTGATTGGCTTGGAATTATTAGCTTGGTTGGAGTGGCTTTGAGATTTGCCTTTGTTAAGATAGATTGTGAATATTATCAGATCTATTCTCTCAGAATTCTTGGAGTGAAAGTGTGTGGGGAACAAAGGACAGTTGGAAGGGACCTTATGACATCATGGCCATGGTTGTAATCTCTCTTTCACATTTAATATGATACAATAATATGATTCTTTCCTATAAATCTTATTCCACTTTATTATATAATTCCTTGATCATATACATATATTGAATGTTGAATAGATTGTGCTATCTTCACTTTGGTTGGTTTGTGTTGTCTTGGTCTTGGCTGCATGAGAGCACTGGAGTGAAGCGGGAGAAACAAAGACCATAGGAAGCGATAATAATGTATGTTATTTATTCTTTCCTCTTGGTTAATTCGATGGTCAAAATCTAAGGAAAGCGTCATGTTCTGTCTTGCTTTGTTCTAGATCTAGGTGGATCTAGGGAGATCGGTTAGTGTCTGCACCTATGGATTTATCCAATAACACATCATCATGCTCAATCGTGAGCATATGTGGCCCAATATGAAATTCTTGTTTAGTATCATCCCACAATCCGATCATGTACTCAAGTAATAATACCTCTTTCCTCATATTCTGCAGTTTAAAGTACTTGAGTAGACCACAATTTCGCAAAGTGACTCTTGCTTGAGGGTTTTTTAAAGTAGCGATGTTGTCAAAATCATGTTCATGTCCCTTCCATTCAATCATGGCTATATGATCCATGCAATCTTCAAATACAACCAATTAAACATCTTTAGTCAAATTTTTATGGAAAAAGATTGTGTCTTTCTAGCCCAAAATGCAAAAAAAAAATTGGTCTTGTGACAACGCTCCCTTAATTCTTCCCACAGAGCACTAGCTCTCCTTAGGCATGTGCACCAGGGCGTTGATATATCGATCAACACTCCCCTCATCCCTTTGAGGGAGCGTCGATGTAGTTCGGTGGCTAGGGCCTCCTAAGGAGCCTAGAACACCCTAAATATGAGCTAAAACACAAAATTAAACCATGAAAAATGATTGGAAAGGCAAGGTGACCAACCTAGTCCAGACGGAATAAAAAATGGTCGATCGCAACTCCCATACTCACAACTCTCAAATCGCCCTCCAAAGGTGGAAAACTCCAAAACTAGAAGAATTTGGTAAAAATCAGTTGGTAAATGAAATTCTTAACCTATTTTACAATTTGATAGCGTTGATTTTTGCTATTTCTCACTAATATAGAGTTTTTTTGGGTTTTTTAATATTTTTTAAGGAGTCACTAATGCCCTGGGCCCAGAATTGTTTATATTTGTAGGTTTTTAAGCAATATCTTTTCAACAACCTTGTGACACTGACGAGCACAATCTTTGTCCTTTCTCGCACTCGAAAAAACATGAGAATGTAACCGAGTATACTTTTATCACTTTTTCAGACTCATAAAGGTTACACGAAAAAGGAACCCCCTGGAGTCTCCTTTAATATCTTTTCAAACTATCTAAACATGAAAAGATTGTCGAGTGATATTGCTTCCTTTCACACTCATTTTAAAAGGTTTTGAAAGGGCATCTCCTGAGTAGTAGTATATCTCTTTTTTGGACTTTGGAGACTAAAATTATGAAAAAGGACAACCCTGCAGTCACCTTTAAGTTCTTTTCAGATTCTCTAAACATGAAAAACCACCGAGTTTTCCTTATCTAGACTCTCTAAAATCACACATTGAAGGGACCATATGGGACTGAACCCTTACTTCTTCCAGTTTGTTAAACAAAAGGAAGAGGGATTACCGAAGGTGAGTTATATCGAGCATGTGTTATCCTCCTCGAGCTCGTAAAAAAAAAGGAGGTACTCGTTTATCTGGATGGGGGAAAAAATTGAAGGAAGTAAGCCAACTTATCTTTTAGAATTGTCACAAGTCACTCTTGTAGTCTCCCTTGAACACAACACATTGTTTCCACCTGCTTTTTGAACACTTGGATAATCCACTAAACCTCTACACTGAACCAATCATATGAGTCTTTCCATTCCTTTGGGTCACCCGATGAATGTCACAACATCTATTGCATTATGTTTTGGTCCATGTTACATTTATGTTGGCAAGTCATGTTGTGCCTCAGTGTTCAAGGGAAGTATCTGCCTCGAGAATCAACCATCACAAATTTCTAGTTTCAATACCCATGTCAGTCCATACTCATTTGATTCACCATATTACATCTCTTTGTCAATTTCATTTCAATGATGGGGGATACATCAAGGCCCTCCTTCGACGAGTCTTTTCTTGTTGAGTTCAACACATCATCTAAGAATTAAACTTAGAAACCAATTAGTACCTTGGGACCTGCATGCCTCAATGGAAAGCCTCCTCGCTTCCGACAGTGGGTTTACATCATTGACCTTTGATCAGATGATTCCGCAAATGTTTGACTTCAGCTCATTTATCCACATTTGTTGGATTGTACTAGAGTACGTTGGGATTCATTGACATCCTTGGTGATTTCCCTCGCACTTGTTAAAGATTTACCTCAATGACCGGTAATCAAGTGGTTTCTACCATGTTCGACATCAAAACCTATATTCACATGGCTAGATTCGTACCACATCGTGATTTGGACGAAGACCCTGGGTTGAGCATTCACTCTGTTATCTTCTTTTCCCAGGCTACGAAGGAGATATTTTGAGCATTATGATATAGTGTCACATAGATCCACATTGTATTGATCTGTGGCTATGTTTTATCATCTTGTAGATCCACTGTGTATTTCTCATGGCTATGGTCAGTTCATGTCATGGAGGTATAGATCCACATTGTATCCTTGGTGGTTATACCCTTAGTCAATATCATTATGGATCCGCAGTGTATTTATTAGAGTCCATACCTTAAGTTCTTTATTACTCAAGCATAGGTATGTTTTCCTTGGGTTTGAAACACATGATAACTTTTGTTTGATGGTTGTTTACAGCTTCTACCAGGTTCTCTGAATCCATACCCTTGCTTCGAAAACCTACAAAGCACTTCAATCATCAACTTCTATCTTCTGACTCCGCACTTTGGGGGGGAATATGTTACACATCAAAATGCCTCACTTCGATAATGTCCCATTATCATTGTCGCAAGTGTCGTAAATGTCACATTTTCATTCTACATATGTCGCATTGTGAACGACACCATGGAGACACTTGATACATCCTCTAAGACATCTTAGAAGGGGAAAACACATCATTTGGAAATCTAAGAAAAATATTTTGCCTTGAGAAATGGTCATCTTAACAAACTTTTGGAAGATTAGAGCTCCCCTTCTCACATGCAGAAAGCGCTAGCGCTCCTTGTTCACCTAGCAGGGAGCATTGCAATGCTCTATTTCTAGTTTTGAGGGAGTGTTGATCGGTTGAGAGAATCATGGGAATAAATCCCCCTTATCTCTAAGGACAAATAGAAATGATCTGAGTTAGTTTGGCTCGAATCCAATCTTTAGGTTGCATCAAAGGGAGATGCCACAACTGATGGATTCATATACTCAACTTATTCCAAAGATAATGAAAGTGGTTGAGCCTCTCAAAGCCTATAAAAGGAGGCATTCTCATGGTGAAATGGAGGAGTATATCAACAAAAAGTATTGTCATTTTGATCATGGATATTTCGAGCAAGGGGTTGGACAAGGAGGACTTGGAGAGGTTGTTGCAACTGCATCTACAGATTGTAATTGCCTTGTAATGTTCTCATTAATATATTCTTGGCCTATTTCCTTCAAGTTTGTGTATGATTGCATATGCTTGTCTTTTGTTGATAAATTTAGTTTAAACTAACCTTGGTAGAATAGGAATCATGCATTGTCTTTTTTGTCTATTGGATTGCATATCTCATTAAAGAGATTGAAGATCAAGCTTAGCCTAGACTAAGTGAGGAAAATCTTCAGAAAAAGGTACATCATACTTTCTTCCTCTTTTCTCTTTAATTATTTTAACTACATTTAAAGGAATATTAGTGTCCAATGTTAGCATATTTTTATCTTGGTAATAGGGGTCTAGGATCCAAGAGGATATTGACCTGTCTGTAGGGGAATTTTCCTACAACAACAAGCTTCAACCTGAAGGAATCTATAACTCCCTGAATTCTCTAGCTCCAACCTTAAGGAAGCTACAACTCCCTGTATTTTGTGGCTCCAACCAAAAGGAGGCTACAACCCCCTGATTCTCAGGCTCCAACCTGAAGAAATATCCAACTCCCCAATTCTATGGCTCCAAATGGAAGGAGGATACAACCCCCTGATTCTCAAGATCTAGCATGAAGGAAGCTCCAACTCCTTGAGTTCTCCAGAACCAACCGAAAGGAGGCTATAACCCCCTTTCCTTGCCTCGTCTTGCTACCATGAAATGAAAATGTAGACCAAACTATCACTACCAAAAACACTTCCATTGTCAACTTGTCACTGTAAGTGTCACATCAACCAACCTAACACTGTCACTATCACATCAATCAACCTACACCATACCATGTATCAACCATGTACCATATCATGGATCAAACCTGTAACATACCATCAACCATGTACCAACATGTACCATGAGTTGTGCCTCAACCATATACCATATCAATCATGATATATCTCAATCATCCCATACACCATGTACCAAAAGATATCAACAATGAAGTGCCTCAACAAATTACTCAAGCATGTACCAATATCACCAACAAGTTCCTCTAAACATGCACCATATCATCAACCATATACCTCAAACAACATCCCAATCATCCATAGACCATGTACCACAAGATATACCAAGAAAGTATTATCAAGGGTGTACCTCAACCAAGTACCAACATCACCAAGAGATGTATCTCATACATGTGCTACCATATACCAAGTGTGTTCTTCAACCATGTACCAACATCTCAAACATATGTCTCTAATAATGAACCATAATCGTGACATATACCAAACCAGATACCAAGATAGCCAAGAGTGTACTTCTAACAATGTATCATGTCATCACCAAGGTGTACCATACTATATATCATCACCACTAAGCATGTTCCATAACAACATAAGAATAACCCTTAAAAATTACTTTTGATCCTAGAGATGACCCAATACTCTGTAATACCGACCTGTAACCTTTCCCCAGTCCTTAGCAACCTGGCACTATCATATCCCCAAATATGTCTTATCCTAGCGGGACTAAGAACTGATGTCACGCGAGGCCTCACGTGACAAGCACTGTGCAACCCACAGGGATGCCTTATGGGACACTAGTTGTCTGACCCATGGGAATCAACCAATTAGGGTTTTTACAAAAAACCATATCTCTCCTCTGTAATTTTGAAACTCCTGCACTTCTCACTTGTCGCTACCTCATATTACATTGTCGTGAACTTTCTAAATAGATCACTAGTTCACTAGAATATACTCAATATAATAAGTGAGTGAATGTACTTATGAGAGACTCCTTGAGATGTATTTATACTTTTTTTGGGTAATCTCTTTCCTTAATCTTAGGGGATTCTTAAATTTCTTGTTACAACCACTTTACCCTCTCACTAATTGACTTGTAACCAACTAGGGGTTTCTTGACCATTCTTCGGGGCTTCCAACTTCATGAGGGAATATCTCTCTAACCGTGAGGAACCATGTGGCATACCACCTATAAACGGAAATGAAATGACAAGGATTATCCATCTATGACTGTGTTACCTACATTTACATTGTCCTTCATGTCCTTATTTCTCAAACAACTTTGGGATTCATGACCACACCTATGGTTTTTTTGTATACTTCTTCAAATTCACTCATCACATATATTGACATCAACCACTCTTGTTGAGATCAATGAAAACTAACTCACCATCAATATTGATCACAACTATGGGGTATCTCAAATGCTCCAAGGGTTGAAATCAATGACAACCAATTGTCCAACAATATCTCCCTTTGGCATTGATGGAAACACTCATACTCCAATACTCATGCTCCCCCTGTGACCATTTCTCCTCATCAATGTTTCTCTCTCCCCCCTTCAACATCAATGGAAAATGGTATCTCTTATTGGGGCTTCTCACCCCATTTTTTCTTTTTCTTCACATGTTTATGTCCTCATGTTTCTTTCCAAATTCCTCTTCTCTTTTTTATATCAATAACAAGGAGTTACCTTTTCTGAACAATCCTTCTCTGACATCATGCACTTGACTCTTTATGGTATTTCTCTTTCTCTCCCTTTGACATCAATGACAAAAGGATAATTCCCCTTATTGGTATGTCTCCCATGTCTGCATGCTTCTAATCTTTCTTTCCTGATCTCTTTATTTCCTCTCTTCCAGTGCTTCTTATCTATTGGTGCTTCCTCTTGTAATTCTATGACATATATAAAAAGAATTAAAAATTTCTTGAATATTCATGGCCTGTTTATGTTCACTGTTTAGACATCAATGACCATATTTCTCAACAATGTCCCTCTATTTATATAGTTTTTGCTGAAGGTTTCTCTTCCCTTGTTCTGTTATGCCTTTCACTACTTGTTTTCTTGTAACTAACTGATTCCACTTGTCCATTGATTTCACTGAAAATATGCTCTGTCATATATATGTTTAGACCTACCAATGATCTCATAAATCCATATTTGTCCATGTGTCATAATTTGTCCATAACTCTTCTACTCAATTGTCCACAATGTTGACCTAGCTGTCATTGTATTATCATGAAGGCTTCTTTGTTGTAACTGATAATCACATATTCATGTTTCTCAGGCTGAATCAAATATTTCCATTGATATATAATACCTCCATGAATATATAATGAATATATCCTTTCCTGGAAAGTGTGTCAATGATATTCCTCTGATATCTACATGGGAACACTGCTTCTCAATTGATCAATATGTCATTTGTACTTATGCTATCTGATTTCTTTGAATATGTTTATGCAAACACTTCAAATTGCTCAAAGGATGGTTCTCTTATTTGTAGTATCTATTGCATCGAATCCCCCTGTTAAATATTCATATTTATTGGGAGTCTCCAAGCCGGATGGCTCAGAAAAATACACGCTCTGATGCAGAATAATCTTCCTCTTCATCTGTAGAATCATCATCTTTCTGATTTATGAATTCTTCCTTTTTTCCTATGGATTCATTATGATCTTGCACTACAATTCTTGAAAGTACAATATCTTGGGCCTATCCTTTATTCACCTTCTCTTCTTTTCTTTCTCGCACTACAAAAAATCCTGCGATATTTGGGACCTGTTCTTTATTCACCTCTTCTTCTTGTCTTTATTTTCTTCTCCAAACCCTGACATCGATGTTTTATTTCCTAGGGGACCCTATCATGCTTCTACAGTTTCGAGCTATATGACCATAATTGTGTTGGGTTGTTATATTCTTTGTAGTGAAAGTCTAGTCTAGGTGGATCGACTAAGGGTCGAAGTTGAGGTGGATCGACAACAAGTTGACAGTCGAGGTAGATCGATAGCAAGTTGAAGGTAGAGGTTAGTCGACTGGGTAAATTATAAGTCGAAGGTCGAGGCGGTACAACATGGTAGCAAAATAAAAAACAAGTCAAAGAGGTCAACCAACAAGATGTTGATAGGCGGGCATGTGGCGACCGACTGAAGACCGAATGATGGTCAACTGGTAATCTGACTTGGAGTTGACTGTAACAAAGTCCCGAGATTTGTAGGATTTGCAGCCAATGATCTGCATGGATCTATAACCATTTTTGGGCCCTAAGTCTTTAGGGTTTTGCCTGTTGTAAAGCCTATAAAGAGGTTTGTTGTAAGGCCGTAAAGGATAATATTGAATTTTTAGATGATGAATGGATAATCACCAAGAGTCTGTAATTTATAGGTTTCTAGTCATGCAAATGTAAGTTGCATTGGCTACAGGGTTTTTATTTCACAGGCAAGAGGATATGATGTCGATTGTGTCTTAGGTTTTGTTGAATGGTGCCAAATATTTTTACTAACATGGAATGTGGGAGGCTTTAGATCCTAATATTTATCCTTTAGTTGAAACAAATCTACTAAACATGGGTGTTTGGTTAGAGGTGCATTTATTGTATCTAGTTGTTGTAAGCCATATAGGCTGATAGATGCACAGAGATGAAGGGTTGGAGGGATGTGTGTTGGTTTTTCTAATTCTCCCTTGAACATAATAAAACCTAATTTCATTACCCTGTGGATGTTTCCATTGTGAATGGTTTTACCACGTAAATCTGGTGTTCATTCATTATGTGATTGCATTTTTTTGTATATGTTTTATTTACTACTAATTAAATCTGTCTGATTCAAGCTTCCATTGGATAAAAAATGGTACCGTGAAGTATTACATATTGGTAGAGAAGGATTTTCTAAAAGGACCCATAGGTAGGTATATCAGATCGTTGTATACTTCAATCAAAATTTTATTGTATAAAAGCAGTGTGATGACCATGGAATCAGATAGCTAAACTTCCCTGCATGCATGGGGGAAGGGGGGAAGCACTGACAAAAGATGGAGAAATGGAGGAAGAGATGGATAAGGGAAAGAAGAAGGAGGCCGTGGACCCAATAATGATGGATGAAGACCAGATAAAGAAGATAATGGAAATAGTTGGAAAGACGTGCAATGGAGAACCCTAACAATATAAGATGAATAATAAGAAGATATCCATAGATGATAGAGAGGGCCTGGAAAGTGATGAGGAAGAGGTAGAGGATCTTCGAGTTGTGGAGAATATTGAAGAAATATTTCACACAACATATGAAAGGAAAATAGTAGGTCCAAGGGTAGGAACAAAAGGAAGAACTCTAATCCAGATCAACGTTAGTGTGGAACCCATAACCGCATGTGTGACTAGTACACCAGAAAGAATCCAACATCTAGACAACTGAATTTTAGTGGAAGAAGAATGACAAGACAAGGATCTAATAAAGGAGCATCAATTGGGGGGGTCAGTTTAGGAAGTAACAGTTAAATATATACACCGTACGGAGGTAGTAGTTCAACACAATTCAGAATGGAAAGACACGATCCCACAATCAGATTACCAGAATTTTGGGGAGAGGTATCAGAGTACCCTAAAAAGCACTTATTCATATGTGAGAAGATAAGGGAAGAAAAGTATATCAAAAATGAGGATACAAAACTTGTGCAGTTAGCTATCAAGCTAAGAGACCGCAAACTGGACTGGTATATGAGTCTAGATGTAAACAGTCCACCAGGAGTAACAAGGACTATTGTAGATGTGAAAAAACTATTGATAAATGAATTTTATAAGCCCAACTCATAAGATCAGTATATGAATGAAATGATTGAAATTAAAAAAAAAAATAGGTGAGTTTGTTTGGGAGATTGATTAGAAGTTTAAACATTTGAAAGAGAAGTTGAAGTATGCAATTATTGACATGGAACATAGGCACTTATTTGTGAACTCACTGTTACCATGTTTTAAATATCCATTAAGACAACAAAAGTTCCAAACTCAGGTAGAGGCTCTGTAGGAAGCCTTACAACTGGAAGAGAACTAGTATCAAAATATAGATCCAACAATAAGGGATTTGAAGGAGGATTTCAAGAACCTAACATTTCAACTTAACCAGAATAAGGGAAAAGATAAAAGAGAAGTTGTTTGGTGTACCACATGCAGTACAGAAGGACACCATAAGAATGAATGTCGAACTTTCACATAGTACATGGAAACATGAGTACGAAACCCTTTTCCAATAGGAGGACCATGGTGAAAGATCTATAAAATGCATGGGCATGATGCATATCATTGTCCAATGATACACAAGTATAATACAATACCCAAAAGTTCATACTGCAATTTTTACAAGTCAATGGGGCATGATGATAAAGATTGTAGGACAATGGAGATGATGAGAGAAATAACTTCATATACCTATAGGGTGCAAGAAGAAATGATGACAAGACAAGTTGCAACTCATTTCAACTAGGTATCACGTCCATACAATAATGTGCAGATGCAATATTAAAATGCGCAACTACAGTATAACAATGTGCAACCACAATATAACCTCGCGCAGTATAACCAAGTACCTCAATACAATGTACTGTGAGGAGATCGGGTTGGATACACAGGTGGAGGACGAGGTAGAGGCGGATTTGGATGAGACAAAGGTCGAGTAGTGTGTCACAACTGCCAACAGCCAGGACATTATGCAAGGGAATGCCCACTTCCACCTGTGACATGTATGTACTGTCGCACAAGATACCATGATACAGAAGACTGTCCGACACTCTTAGGAAAGATCCAAGAAAAAATGAATCAGAACAACCATAATGTACATTGTATTTTTGTAGAAGCTAGGGATGATGAAAGAAACATCAATATAGTCACGCGAGGAGGAGCTAAAACGGGAACTGACGCAGTAAGACAAGATTCAACACAACATCAGTGGGTGAAGAAGAATATTGAACCACATAAGTAGTTTGATGCACGAAAAAGAAAAGGAAACACTCAAGGAGGAAAGACATGAGTTTCTCAAGCAAAATGTTGCATCTACATCAACTGTGCATCACACTCAGAATGTACCAATGTACGAAATTCCCACCTCAATGGACCATACCAGTGAAGCACAACCTTTAGAGCAAGTAAGTAATATAAAAAATATTATTCAATCCTATGTTAAGTTATTAAAGGATCCATCATCTGTCAAGATCTTACAAAATATGCTAGCAAGATGTAACACAGAGGTAGATGGGAAATTAGAGCATAAAACAAGAAATCATCTCCACATAAGAAGAAGGACAAGTAGGGAATTCAGACTAAATGCTAACATTGGGGATTTCAATATGGGTGATATTATACTAGACTTGGCCTTTGAAGTAAATGTCTTACCTAAGAAGACCTGGTAGTGTATGGGATAACCCACACTAGGCTATTCACTTGTCCAGTTGAAATTAGCAAATCAACACATAGTTTTACCAATTGGAAGGCTTAAAGGTGTCAGAGTATATTTGGATGGAGTGCACACTATGGAAGACTTTGAAGTAATAGAGATAGTATATGGCACAATACCTTATCTATCATTGTTTGGATTGGATTGGGCATTTGATAACCAGGCTATAATTAATCTGAAGACAAGAAAAATTATGTTTGAATCAGGTGAATATAGGGTCATTGCACCATTAGATCCTTCAGAAGGAGAAAGGTTTGTAGAACCCACTTGTTTGGATCTTGAGGAAATAAACCAGTTGTATAGAACCATCGCGCGTGAAGAGGATTATGTGAACCCAACTGCAGATGGGGTACTTAGCTGGAGAAGCATTACATCATGTGCTCCCGACTCAGATATAGGTTTGGAGAATTGGCAACAACGATTACATGAAGTATCCACAAGAAGGTGTGAAAGAATAGACTGCGCAGTAATATGGGTTGGTACAAAGATAAGAGAACCTCCTAGATTTCATGGGGTAAATGAACTAGAGGCATTTCTGAAAAAATATTTAGAAGAAGTGTTGGAAAATTAGAGACTTATTATCCCTAGATATTTCACTCAAGGCCACACCTTCAATATGGTGGGGTGCACACAAAGAAAAAATTCAAGACTGGTATCAATGTAAATGATTATTGTGCATTAGATTTGGTGTAGAATAGGGGAGTAATAAAATGCAGAGGTATGATGGGAAAGGAACACCATTAGAACACTTGGAGAAGTGCAGAACACAATGGAGGATGACACCACTAGAAGAATTGATTCATCACTTTATCCATACGTTGGAAGGAATCCCAAAGAACTAGTATAATGACCAAGAGATGTGTAGAGGCACTACAAAATGGACAACATTACAACAGAACTTTGTAGTAACATTCTCATTTGAACATGAGAACCCCAACATTGATTCAACGCTAAAGTAGATACGAGGAGTGATATTTATTGATGAACCGGAGGTTGAATTCATGACATAATATCAACAACATAATAGACAGACAGTAAAAGAACTACTTTCATGTTATCATGTTGAAGAGGAAGCACCAGATGAAGATGACCCGTGCAACATTCTAATTACATAAATTGAAGGAGAAAGCGAGGTGGAAGGTCCATCTCTGGAGTCAGAATTATTTGTTTCACCAATCAAAGTTAAGAAATTCAACATTGGGACAACTGACAATCCTAAAATGGCAAGTATTGGACTATTGGGATGAACAAATAGTAGAAAGAATAACAGAGTCGCTGCACGAATACAATGACCTATTCCCAACGACCTTTATAGAGATGAAAGGCATAGTAGGGGAGCTAGGAGAGATGAAAATACCTCTCAAACCTGAGGCAAGACCTGTCAAGCAGAGACCTTACAGACTGAATCTAGTATATAAGAAGAAAGTGAAAGCAGAAATTGACAGAATGTTGGAAGCTGGTATTATAGAACTAGTAGAGGAATATGAATGGATAAGTCCTATGGTAGTCCAAGAAAAGAAACAAGGGAGTATAAGGATTTGTGTAGATTTGAGAAAATTGAATGAGGCTTGCTTGCATGACCCTTTTCCTACCCCTTTTACACATGAAGTCTTAGATAATGTGGGAGGCCAAGAAGAATATTCATTTACGGATGTATTCTCAGGTTACCATCATATCAAAATACCTCCAGAGGATAGGTACAATACTACTTTTGCTACAGAATGGGTATCTTACCAATACATAGTCATGAAATTTGGGCTGAATAATGCACCAACCATTGTTTCAAGAGTAGTCATAGTTTCTTTCAAGGAATTCATACATTAGTTTATAGAAGTATATATGGATGAATGGACTATATATAGTCTGTTGAAAGATCATGTAGAAGTGCTAAGAATCATTTTGGAAAGATGCAGGCAGTGTCAGATATCATTGAATATCAAGAAATGCATTTTTGGGACACCTTTTGGGATATTGTTGAGACATATAGTGTGTAAACAAGGATTACTAGTAGATCATGCTAAGATTGCAGTCATTGTAAACTTACCACCACCAAATTTAGTTCTCTAGTTAAGAGAAACACTGGTACATACATGCTATTACAAGAAATTTATAAAAGGGTATGCACAGATTACTGCGCCAATGGAATTTTTTTTAAAGAAGGATATTAAATTTCAATGGAATGAGGACTATCAACAAGGATTGGACACCTTAAATAAAAATATGGTCACAACACCTATCCTAGTATTCCCATATTGGGAAAAGACATTTCATCTACATGTAGATGCATCAACCATAACACTTGAAGCAATTATGGCGCAGCCAGGAGCACAGGAATTAGACCATCCTATAGCCTTTGCAAGAAGAAAATTGTTAGAATCAGAGAAAAAATATAACAACATAGAAAGAGAAGGCCTAGCCATGGTATATGCACTTAAGAAGTGCAGGCACTACTTACTGGGTAAACACTTTAAAATGTTCATAGACGTAGCAAGGTCATGCCCATCTGGTGCAAGATAGAAATGAAAGGCACTAGATGCCATGGATGTTACACTCCCATATCTCCCAGACGCAGTGATTATTGTGGATGATATGTTGGGAAAGGTCCCAAAACTCAAGTACATATACCATGATGTGTGTGATGCGGCCAAATTCCCGATTTTTTCAAGGACACTTATTTAATAAACACAGGGGAAGTTGGACACTTAGATAACGACGCTCTATAACTTAGGCATCAAGAACCTACTGCATATACCGCATTTCAAGTGCGGTAAGAATGTCGGGATCTGCATTAAAATACTAGTCACTCATGTACATGAAGGCATCCTATGGATGGATAGAACGATATAGATAGATGTGGCACTAATTTTCAAAATTACAGGACTCCCTACATTCGACGTGCAACTAGAGGAATGCTTGGATAACAAGGTGCGTGAGAAAGAAATCACAAATCTGGTTAAAGCGCAGTTTGGCACCAGTCGGGGTAATAAGGGAATTCTAATCAAGGATATCAATGATAATGCAACAAGGTTTGCCAAAACTATTATGGCTTGTAAATTATTGAGGAAATGTCACAAAGAAGAAGCGCCAACAAGAGTTATTGCAGTAGCTGCACAGTGCACGAAAGGGGTAATGTTAAGCTGGGCACCATACCTGTTGAACCAACTTTTGGTAGATTGCAGAGATGCGTAAGACAATATAAGCAAGTTCCATTACTCCTGGATGATCATCCTTATCTCTTTGGTAGGATGGAAGGAGCCAAAGTTCTCAGCTTTTCTGGATAGGAAAGGGAAATGTTACGCGACCAAATATGAGTCTCTCTGGCAGGCCAAGAACAACAAAACAAAAAAGGAAAACAACACAGTTTTTGCAATGTTGCTAGGAGAGATACAACAACGCAAATATAATGTGTGGTGCATAACTATGGGGGTATTCCAGGAGATATAAGGGATATCCAAGTTCAAGGTTTCCATTCACCACATGTGGATCCAAGTCGCAAGGGATCCAAATAAGACATGGCTAGAAAAGCAGTACTGCGTCACCGAAGAGGAAGTGGACTAGACAATTAAAGACTGGCCTGCGTAGTGGAAACTTCTAGTAACAAGATTAACAACAAGGACAGTCACGACGCAATACTCCAGGACTAAGGACAAGGCTGAAGCAGGCTCTTCAAAAAGAACAAACAACTCGGTCGATAATACTAGAACGACTACAATGCATAATCAACCAACTAGGAGTAGCACAGTACCGAAACGACCAAGGAGGACAACAACAACAGTAAGGACAATAAGCCATCCACATATTGGGAAGAAGGATAGTCCACAAGATGGAGAAGAAAGGACTTAGGGAAAAACAAGTGGGGCATAGCCCTCACAAACAACAAGAAAGACAACGCAGGAAAAAGAGGTGCACAAGAAAAGAAAATATGACACAAAGGACCTAGACATCACCCTGACAGAGGATGATGCAGAGCTAGTCGTGGAAAAGGTCCAATATATAGGGGAAGAAGTGGTCTACATTGCATAAGAACAACGGGAAGAGATCATGGCTAACCTCATAGAGGTCCATGAGAATATACAACAATTTCAGATCCAAGCAGCGTCATAGGACACAATGCAAAAATAGGAAAAGAAACAGTGACCACCTGCACAGAAAGAAGGAGAGGAGATTGTTGATTAAGTTTGGTTGTCATTAATGTCAACCCTTGAAGAATGTTCGGTAGTGAATTACGGTAGCACAAAGGTTTGGGTAATGGACCCAAGGTTGTTTCATGTATAATGGTATGCTTTTTAATATATTTTAAGGTAATACTATTCTATATGGATAGTACATGTCATACCATTTATGGTGGTATGTGGAACGTCACATAACTCCTCACGGTTTGAGAGTTATGGCCTGACGAAGTTGGAGGACCTTCATATGTTGGCTTGAAGCCCCAAAAGGTCAAAGAAGTCAAAGAGCTTGCAAAGAAGAGATTATTATTTAAATGGTAAAGTAAAGTGACAACATCAAGAAGGATTATTTAAATAATAAAGTGAAGTGACAAAATCAAAGAAGATTATTTAAATGATAAAGTGAGGTGACAAAGTCAAGGAGGAATATTTAAATGATAAAGTAATGGAGAACTTTCTAATTATGGAAAGTGGTTAACCCTAAAAATGAGGAAAACAGGTTAAGTAACCTATAAATGGGTTAAGTGACCTAGAAATAGGTTAAGTGGCCTAGAAATGGGTTAAGTGACCTAGAAATAGATTAATTGACCTAGAAATGGGTTAAGTGACCTATAAATGGGTTAAGTATCCTAGAAGATGGAGAGTATAAATAAGAGGCAAGGCTCTCTTATTTTACATCACAGTTGATCATATTGAATATATATAGGTGAATGAGGTAACCAAAGGATATATAAGTTGAATTTCAGAGGGAAGGTGAAGAAAAGAGGGCCGGAATTCAAGGGAGGATAAATTCTTTTGATGATGCTTTCGAAGGTATGTTATTTACAGGTCGTCTCACCATTTTCAAAAAAACTATTTTTCTAGAATGATTCAGACCGTGATATTGATAGGCTATTGAGGAAACATATCCAAGTATCTTTGGTAAAAATGTCAGCTTGTGGGTCATTGTATTTGTGGATTTACACTCCGTGGAAAATAGGGTTTGTGGGTAATCCTGAAACTAGTCTAAAACAGGTGTTTCGGGTAAAAGCGTCATAACTTCTTCATAACAGATCCAAATTTAGTAAGACTAAATGTGTTGGTTAGAGTACATTTTGTAGTATTATTTGTAACATTTTTAGATTTATTCAAAAAATATTTTGTGTGGGGCACACTCTACAAGGTCGCTCTCTAGAATAAGCCAGAATTTAGCAAGGTATGTCATTTTTTCTATAACTCCTTTTGTGAGAGGTTCCAAGTAGTGAAACTTGGAGGAATTTCAAAAAACACACCGACGAACATTTTTTATCAGTTTCATATATTTATTCATTACAGGTACATAGTTATGATTATTTCAAGTTAGGGTTGTTGACTAATCCAAAACTGGTCATGTGAGACTAAAGAAAAGTTTGATGAAAATGTTAGTCTCTTGTTGTTAAAGTTAAGGAAGGTTTGCAGGTATGTGATCATATACACCAGGTCTATTATAGAGTTATAAATCATATTTGGATGATGATATTGATGAGGGATTTTGGTTGAGGTACATGTTTGGTACATGGTTGAGACAAGTAGTTGATGAGTTGGCACATACATGAGGTGTATAGTTTATGATGTTGGTACATATTGATGAGACATAGTTGATGCATAGTTGAAACATGATTGGTACATACTTGGTACATGGTTGGATGCACTTGTTTATGGTACAATTTGATTACAGGTTGTTTGGTACAGGTTGGTGCATGGTTGATGCACTTGTTTATGGTACATGTTGATTACAAGTTGAGGTATAGGTTGATGCATGGTTCAGGTTTACAGCGGTATATCTCACAGTGATAGTGTGATAGTGGTTTCATCGTTCTACTTTGACTTCAAGGTGGTTGGACGGGGCAAGGACAGGTGGTTGTAGTTGGATAACATAGGGGGTTGTAGCCTCCTTCTGGTTGTAGCCAGAGAATAGGGGAGTTGGAGCTTACTTCAGGTTGTAACGTGAGAAAAAAGGGGGTTGGAGCCTCCTTCCAGTTGTAGCTAGAAAACAAAGGAAGTTGGTGCTTCCAATGAATGTAATTCTTCAAGACATATAAGAAAAAGCATTCTGTGGTTTTATCCCGCTTTGGGTTTCCATGTAAAACACTGGTGTACTATGTATGTGTATGATTGTTCATTTGTTCATTACTTATCTACTCTGTAGTTATTGGATGATAATGCTACATTGATATAACACTTGGATTATATGGTTAAAAAAGATTAAATTTCTCTATTACTGATTCACCCCCCCTCTCAGTAATCCAACAATTGGTATCGGAGCAGGTTCCTTCAGAAATCAGTTTAACCACTGAAAGGTAGATCATGGAGAGAAACAACTTATATAAAAAATGGAATACCACAGTTCAATGGACATAAGTATGCATTTTGGAGCATAAGGATGAAAACATCTATGCATGCATAGGGATTTGAAATTTGGCAATCAATTGTAGATGGATACACAACACCAGTAGTTCCACCAACAAATGACAAAGCAGTGAAACCCGGTCAGAATAATTCCAAAGCCAAAAATGCACTTCTGAATGGTCTTAGTGAAACGGTATTCACCAAAGTTGCACATTGTAAATATGCTAAAGAGATTTGGAAAAAAATTCAAAATATTTATGAAGGAGATTCAAAAGTCAAAGCAGCAAAGCTTCAAACTTACAGAGGTTAGTTCGAACAACTTAAGATGAAGGAAGATGAGAATATTGCGGCTTACCTTTTATGAGTTGATGAAATAGTAAATGCAATCATAGGATTGGGAGAAGAAATCAAAGAATCTGTAATTGTTCAAAAAGTACTAAGATCTCTTCCTATGATATTTGACCCTAATATATCAGCACTAGAAGAAAGATCGGAACTAAACTCAATAAGCATGGACGAATTACATGGAATCTTCACAACATATGAAATGAGAACTGAACAGGAAATTCCAGATATAAAAGAAGCAACCTTCAAAGCATCCAAAAATTCAAAGCAAAAGGGAAGGAAAAAAGAAGAACATAGCAGCAGCAGTGACATCTTGGAAGATGATCAAGAAGTGGCCAAATTTGTCAAAAGGATGAACAAGGGAACCGATGGTAGGTATAGAGGTAAGATTCATTTAATTTGTTTTAATTGTGATGGTATTGGTCATTTTTCTAACAACTTTCCTTATAAAAACAAGAGAAATGATGAAGGTTACTCAAAAGGAAAAAAAACATATAAAGGAAAAAGAACCACAAAGAAAGTTTTCAAGAAACACTTATGCACCAAAGAAGACATCTCACCATCAGATGAAGATGAAGTCAGTGATAGTGATACATAAAGAGTTCTATTCATGGCAGTAGAAGAATCTGATAAAGAAGACTCCGAAGAAGAATATGAAGAAGCCAAAGAAGAATATGACTAAGTCGAAGAAGAAATTGAAGAGGTAGAAGTTGACTACCGAGAGGAATTAATGTGTGCCATAGAAGTTATCAGAAGAGAAAAGAAGAAAAACAAGAAACTACAAGAAGAACTATACAAGAAACAAGACACTCAAGAACTAGAACAAATGATCACAAATTTGAAGGTTCAAATAGAAGAAGATAAAAGAATTGAAGAAGCACTCAGAGAACAACTAGAATAAAAAGACAAGTTCATTGGAAATTTGGAAGCAGAGATTGTCACCTTAAGAAAGGATATTCAAAAGAAAAATATGCAGAACAACTCAAAAGTTTTAGATGACATTATCAGCCATAAAAAATCTCATCATGACAAGTCCGAGCTTGGATACAATCAGACAAAAAAATGATCAAACTCCAAAACAACAAAGCAAGAAACATATCCAAAAAACTATGCAGAAACAATCAAGGGGGATAGGAAGATATATAAGGAAGATTATAGGGACACTCCTCCACTGAGAAGATTCAGATTTCATAATCAACAACCAACAGATAGGCCTCAGAAAGAAGAATAATTTATAAGAGTACCTCCTTTAAGAATATCTTCAACTCCCAGGTATCAAACTATATTTTTTGGTTTATGTTATGCATGTAATAATTTTGGACATAAATCTATGAATTGCAGAGATAACAACAGGAACAAAAAAAACTTTGAAAGTCATACACAAAGGGGCTATCCAAGAAGGCCTAGTGAAACACAGAGAATAAGTTACAACAGGTTTGAATCTTTGAGCACTGAAGTGGAATGTTACAAATGTAACAAATTTGGACACATGGCCAAAGATTGCAGAATGACAGTCCCTCCTAGAGAACCGCAATAGAATAACAACAGTCACAGACAAGAACCTCAGAAAAGGACATGGATAAGACAGCAGGATCAATATAGCAATGAAGAATGCACACTCGCTCTACAAGCTAAGAAGAAGAAACATGGTTGGTATGTTGACAGTGGCTATTCAAAACACATCACAGGTGATAGAGACAGGTTTCTTACATTACGAAAGGAAAGAGATGGATCAATCTCCTTGGGAACAAGAATACCAAGGCAGAAAATGTTCTACTAGTATAATATATGAAAGATAATCTTTTAAATGTGATTCAAATGTGTGACCAAGGTCATAAAGTTACTTTCGATACAAAAAAATACGAGATATGAAAAGAAGGTTCAGGAAAATTGATTGCTACAGCTGCGAGAACTTCAAGCAACATATATGTATTAAATGAAATTGGAAATGAAAAGTGTTGTCTAGGAAAGGGAGATGAAAGTTGGCTATGGCACAAAAGAATGGGTCACATACATTTTGATAACCTTGTCAAAGTTAGCAGAAGAGAATCAGTCAAAGAAATGCCCCGGATCATGAAACCAACCAACACTTTATGCAAGCATTGTCAACAAGGAAAGAAAACAAAGACTAGGCTCAAATCAAAGGAATATTCAATGACAAGATCATTGGAAATTGTGCATACAGATCTAGTTTGAACAACTACTACAAAGGGTTTAAAAGGTGAGAAATACTTTATGTTATTAGTTGATGATTATACAAGAATGACTGCAGTTTGCTTTCTCAAGAATAAGTCAGAAGCTTTTGAAAACTTCAAGATCT
>JZKD02S0567467.1:359282-402841 GCA_000966675.3 Picea glauca | reverse complement strand
GGTCCGGAATCGAGGGCACACTTCTCCAACGGTTGCAATCAGAGTGCCCGAATCAACGACGCACAGGCGAGCTAGACCGCCCTTGCTTTTCTGCATTTAATCAGTGTGGGTACCTCCCCCATCATGTAGCCTATCTTCCACCTCACCTCATAGCATGGCCCTTCCTCAGTCCATCGTCCTCCTCCCAGCTGCCATGTGTCCCCCTCTCTCCATGTCACCTGTCCATTCATCCTCGTGGAGCACTTTGTCCTTTTTCTCATCTTCCCTTGAAGCCTCATGCTAGGTGTTATTCATCTCCCAACTCACCTCCCCGTCATCTCCCTACGACATTGTGCCTCATCATAAGAGTGCTTCAGCTCTCTCCCTCCAGCTATGTATGGTCGTCTCTACCCATCCGCCACTCCCATTACGCGCCCCAGCCTTCGCGCTGACCTCCACGACTATTCATCAGGCTGTTCAGCTAATCCAGGTGGCAGCGCGAGGGGCCTTCCATGTCCCAAAGGTGTAGAGTTGGCTGGGCCATTCCTAATCCCAAGGAAGCAGTTATTGTGGCAGTTGGTGGTGGTTAGACATCATCTCTTCCATAAAGGGAAAGTCCGGCGATGAATTAAAAGCACATCGATTCACCCACGGGACTGCCGGGATTTCGATTGCGTCTGCCATAGGTGCACGATCATTCAGAGACTGCAAGTGCAAATTGTCAGAAGCCATGCAGACACAACGTTTTTAATGCAACATATTGATTTTTTTGTTGTTGTTGTTTTGAGTACATGTAGGCGTTTTCACCATTTTGGTATCTATCGATGGTAGAGCGAAGCTCCCAATTGTAAAGTTTTAACAATCATTCTAGTTCTTTGGTTGTGCATCTGTATATGAGATTTCTTGTTTTATGAAAAACAGTTTTTCTACTCCATCTAAGCTTTCATCTCATACTAGGGAGTTCATGATCAACTGATTCGCATGAATTGTTGCAATTATGTCATGATAAAGGATTTATCATTGCATCGTTGTATTCTCTGGTTTTCTGTGTTTGAACGTAAGAAGATCTTGCGTTTGGACGCTTTCTTCCCCAGTTTGTTAGAAACCTGTTGTTTATGACAGACCCATGCACTCTTCTTATACAAGTATTCTCCCTTATTCACCCTTATTACAACTCATTGTTTGAAGTTTATCTAAGACCTCATTTTCCCATGCATGCCCGGCCTAGTTTCAGAGTTGAAACGATATTGTTCTGAGTTTACTTCCATTTGATCATCCCTTTTATAAACAAAACGTGACATTAAACTGATGGGCATCGGGCTCTTCTCCTGCTGCAATCCAGGAGTGACTTCCGTCGCTAACATTTCTGGCACCGTTGCCGAGGACGAAGTTGAAAATTTTCCTCGGGATTGAACAACATTGAGCCTCTAATTTCGAAGGTGCATCAGGTATCAGAGCCTTTTAAAGATTGTTGCCGTGCACCTGGTGACTCCATTGTGGCAAACTTGCCAAGCTAAATATGGATTTCAGAGGTAGACACATGCGGTCTCATCCACAGCTTCCTTTGGCTACACCTGAAACTGATCCAGAGGTGGTTCTCAGAAAGGGAAAGGCCCCTGAAGAAGAAGCTCCCACCGCTGAAACAGGTAATCCACCACCTCCTTCTATAAGAACTCCATTTTATCCTCCTCAATTTCTTAATAGACCTCCTTCAGAGGTTTCCCGTTTCCTGAATTTTGGGAGTGTTCCTGCTGAGTTTTCCCCTCCTGGTCTGGGATTGGAAGGAGAAATCCTTGTCACTCCCCTCTCCTTTGAAGTTGTTCCTTGGCATAGACCCGGGACTACAGAAGACTTCCCCACTCCTCCACAAAGAGGAGCACCTGCTGACTTGAGCTCATTAGCCTTCTCCTTAAATCCTCTCTTGTTTCCCACTCTGCTTCGAGACTCATTCCCAGCAGCTCCTTCACAAACTTCTTCTCCTCCAAGTTCTCCTCCACCTAATATTTCTATGGATGGTGCTAATCACCCTATGACCAGAATGGAGGCTATTATAGCCGCTAGGTATGCTCCCCTTGTGTTACCTCATCCCCTCAATGCCCTCCTGACAGATGGTTACCTCAAGCAACTACCCAAGTTCACAGGTGAGGGGGACGTAACTGCAGAAGAACACTTGGAAGCCTTTTATAGTTTCACAGATGATAATGTCATCATGCATGCAAACATATGGATGAGGACTTTTGTCCATAGCCTCCAAGGCAAGGCTAGGAAATGGTTCAAGGCTCTGCCTCCTCGGTCTATTGATGGGATCGAAGCTTTGGATAACACCTTTTTGAGACAGTGGGGAGATAAAAAGGACTTCATGTATTACATGACAGAGTTTGGCTCTTTGAAGAGAAAGGAAGGAGAATCTGTCTCTGACTTCTCTAAGAGATTCAATAAAATGTATAATAAAATTCCCGCTGAAATAAATCCCTCAGAAGCCTCGGCTAAGATCACTTATGCTAGCGCTTTTGATCCTGATTTCTACCTAATGTTGAGAGAGAGAAGAGCCACTACCCTGGCCCACATGCAGGATGCAGCTGTGGAGGTAGAATCTAACATATTGGTTGTTGACTGACTCAGAAATGTTGCTGATAGAAACATATCCAAGAAAATACCTGAAGCCTCCCCATCCAGTTCCTCTCCCATGCCCCATCAGACAGATGAGACAGATAGAGAATTAAAATCACTTTCTGCCAGGATGGAAAGGTGGGAGTTAGAAGGGAAGCCTATGTACAGAAATCCACAAAATTCTAGTGATAGAGGTTTCAGGAGACCTAATAACAATGGACCATAGGACTTCCCAAGGGAACAAAGAAAAAAAGACAGAGAAGATCAAAGGATTCAAACCCCTCTCCAAAATAACCTGGTTACTTATGAGGGAGGGGATGAGATAGACATTTTCGACCCTGAAATTCATTGTGTTGAAGAAGCTCCTCCTTTTCCCCATTTGATTCAGTATGCATATGAAAAATACCTGATGAAAATCCAAATCCATGAGTTAGGTAAGGGAGAAAGGGCTAGTCACACCTCTAACAGATACAACCTCAAGTCAAGAAAGAAAGAAGGAGACTTTGACAACCAAGACCAGCCCCTCATAGTAGATAGGCCTACTAAATCTGCAACAGCCACTACTAAAGAAAAGAAGACTCAGAGTGCGTCGCCAGCAGCCAAGGAACTGGTCACTGAGGTAAGGGAAGCTCCTAAGCCAATCCCCTCCTTCAATTTTGAGCATGAGATTCAGAAGATTAGAATTCCTGTGCCCCTCTCTGAGCTAGTTAAAAATGAAGACTTCAAAAGGTCCCTCTCCAAGTTGCTACAATCTGAGTCCCCCCAGCCTCCCTCTGACTCAATAAACCTTCAAGATGAAAAGCCTTCAGTTGTCTTAGGGCCCATGGTAGAAGATAGAGATGATTCATCCCCTCCCTTCTACACATCCCTGAATATACATGATAAAGTGTTGCATAACTGCCTCATGGATTTAGGGGCTTCCCATAACCTTATGCCCAAAATAGTAATGGAAGAGCTGGGACTGGAGGTGACAAAAGCTTATCATGATTTGTATTCTTTCGACTCAAGGAGAGTGCAGTGTCTAGGAGTCATCAAAGACATGGTGGTTTCTTTGTTTCAGCTGCCCATGAAGAGTGTGGTCATGGATATTGTGGTAGCAAACGTTCCCCCCAAGTTTGGCATGCTGTTGTCAAGGCCTTGGATTAAAATACTTGGAGGAACCTTACAGATGGACCTCACATACACCACCATTCTGATCTTTCGGGGGGAACACAAGAGGTTTTACAGGGAAGCCCAGCTAGCCTATATTGTTAGTGATGAAGCAAACCCCACTAATCACCCCATCTTTGCACTTGACATCGATTTAGGGTCTAGTTTGTTGTAGATCACTGAAACTCTCGATGTCCCTTTACAGATCAGAAAGCAACCCATTCTTAGTCAGGAGATACCTCCTACAACCACCTCTATTTGGAAGATGTTCTTTGACAGAGCTTCCTCTAGAATAGGCGCAGGGGCTGGAGTGATTTTCATATCGCCCTATCAAGAGATCATATCTCTATCATATAAGCTGGAATTTGAAACCACCAACAATGTGGCAGAATATGAAGCTCTTGTTCTGGGTATGAGGGCTGCAAAAGAAATGGGAATAAAGGAGATGGATGTGTTCAGAGATGCAGAATTGATTATCCAATAGGTCAAGAATTTTTATCAGACCAAGCATCCTCGTCTCGGGAGTTATAGAAATGAGGTATGGGACCTAATTGATAATTTCTTCTCAGCTTTCAACATTACTTTTATCCCAAGGGAAGAAAATACCTCGACCGACTCCTTAGAAGTCTCATCTAGTTTGTCCAGGATCCCTCTACCACCAAATATCAATGGTGAGGTCGAGATAAGATACAGGCCATCCATCTCGGACAATATAAAGCATTGGAGGGTATTTGAGGACGACCTTGAAATCAAAAGATTTCTTCAGTCTGTCGATGAGTTTTCTGCATTGCACATTGATTAGGATCCTGACCCTGAAATCGACCATCACTCTGAGGTGTCTTTAAATGAAATTGCTAAGCACCAGATTATTCAGCTGCCTAGCAATCATATTCCAAGAGGACTAGTCCCATTGGAAAGACTATTCGATGGGAATGATGTGGCAATAAAGGGTAGGGTTTCAAATGAAGATGTTGATATAGCCGAATGCGACATTGGCACATAGGAGGAGCCCAGGTTTGTCAAATTATCAAGCAGTTTGACAAGAGAACATAAGGCCGAATATACTAAGTTGCTAAAAGAGTTTGCTAATGTGTTTGCATGGACATACAAATACCTCAAGACTTATGACACATCTATCATTGAGCACAAGATCCCACTAAAGGAGGAAGCTAAACCATTCAGACAGAAGCTGAGACAGATAAATCCCATGTTGCTACATGTCATGGAGAAAGAAGTGAAGAAATTATTAGATGCCCAAATCATTGTCCCCTTGAGATATTCTGAATGGGTGGCCGATTTAGTCCTAGTAAGGAAGAAAAGTGGAGAAATCAGACTCTGTGTTGATTTCAGGAACCTGAACAGGAGCTCAAGGAAAGACAATTACCCCCTTCCCAACATGGAACACATATTACAAAGGGTAACAGGTGCATCTAGGATATCCATGATTGATGGCTTTTCTGGTTATAATCAGATATCAATCATGCCCGAGGACAGAGAAAAAACAACCTTCACTACTCCTTGGTGTACATTCATGTATGCCAAAATGCCTTTTGGATTAATGAACGCAGGAGCAACACTTCAGTGAGCCATGGACATAGCCTTCATTAGGGAGAAGGACCAGTTTGTGGTAATCTATCTAGATGACATCACGGTCTTCTCCAGGTCAGACAAGGATTACCGCTGCCACTTGAGGAAAGTTTTCCTGAAGAGCCGGAGGTTCGGCCTATCCCTAAACCCCAAGAAATCTATGTTTGATATGAAAGAGGGGAAGTTATTAGGCCATATAGTATCAAAAAAGGGAGTGAAAATTGATCCTAGAAGGTGTTATTGGATAAATCCGTAAGTGCAGACACAAACTGATCTCCCTAGATCCACTTGGATCTAGAACAAAGCAAGACAGAATAATACTCTTTCCCTAGATTTTGACTATTGAATGAACTAGGAGGCAAGAAAAAAGAACATACCTTATGATCGCTTCCTTTGGTCTTTGTTGCTCCTGCTTCGCTCCAGTGCTCTCATTCAGTCAAGACCAAAACAATACAAACCAACCGAAGTGAAGAAAGAACAATCTATTCAACAGTCAATCTATGTATATGATCAAGGAGTTATACAATAAAGTGGAACTAACTTTATGGGAAAGGGACATATTACTGTATCATATTAATGGAAAGTAAAGATTACAACCTGAGCCTTGATGTTGCAAACTCCCTTTCAATGGCCCTTGGCTCCAACACACACACTTTCTCACTTGCATGAAGAAGATCAACCACCTTTGATAAACTTGTTGGAGTTTCTTAGCTGCTGTAGCTTCAGTTATTCACACAATCTTTCAAAAATTCTCCAATAAGACTTGCTTCTCCTTGTTTTCTTAACCTTTTCCATGAGAATTCACTCAATATATAGGAGAGAATGAATTTGTTACTTGGATAAGAATGATCCCAAAATATCAGGGAATCCAGTACTAGGATAACCATTCGAATGTCATCTCATCCTTCTAAAAGATTCCCTTCTATAAGCTTCGAGAATTCATCTTTTTCCCTTCTTAAGAAGGAGTTTTCACCCTATCATCTCAACACAGTGCGAACTTCTCGCACCCTGGCTTAAGGCAGCCCGCGAGAATTATTCATTCTCGCAGGAAAATATACTAGTAGCCTGCGAATAGTCCTCAAAAATGTAATTTCTGGAAAGAGATGAAGGTAAATTTTCTCAGGAGAAAGTTCTAATGAAGAGCCCGAATACACCATCATCAATACATCATCATGGAGACCAAAATCATGGGTAACAGAATTCCCCCCAAAGTATAAGGTTGGAACCAGTAACAGTCGATATACTTTGTAAGTTGCATGTGTGTGTCGGGAACCAAGAGCACATCTAATCGAAAACCTGTGAACAACCAAGCATCTACAGAATATCATAAATACCAATTCTGAGGTAGGCATTACCATACTCAGATCACAGACTGATGACATTATAGACATGGGTCATGGCCACCAATCATACATTGTGGATCCATGCCATCAAAATATAGCATAGCCACTGGAATACACTGTGGATCTATGTGAGAAATTTCAAATCAAGACAACATAGCCACGAAACATACATAGTGGATCTATGTGTCACAAATTATACATACTCCATCGCAACCTGGATCACAAAGATGATATCCAGGGTCTTCAATTTCGTCACCGAAAGTACGAATCTAACCATGTGATTACATGTGTTGAAGTCGAACATGGTAGAAACCACTTGATTACTGGTCATTGATGAAACCATTAACAAGTGCGAGGGAAATCATCATTGATGTCAATGACTCCCAAGGTACCATAGTACAATCCATTGAGTGTGAATAAATGAGCTGAAGTCGAACCTCCGATGGAATATTTCGATCAGGGGTCAATGATGTAAACCCACTGTCGAAAGCGAGGAAACCTACCATTGAGGCATGCAAGCTCCAAGGTACCAAATAATTTCTAAGTCTTGATTCTGAATAATGAGCTGAAGTCAATGGAACAAAACTCATCATAGGAGGGCCTTGATGTATCCCCCATCAATGACACGAAATGAGTAACACATTTTGAAGGTGAAACAGAGTAGGACTTGGACACAGGGAAGGACGACACAGAGAGAATGGATAACTACAGATGGCCGACTCAATATAGGTTTCAGATGGACTTCTCTTGAACATATGAACGGCATGACCAATGATTTGGCAGCATTGACCCAAATATGACACATGGAATGACCTTGTATTGAAATTGAATGAGAGACAAATGGATTTCCCAAACTGGCTTCAAATGATGAATAGGGGGTGTCATTTTCAAGAGCGACACTGACTGCCAATTAATACGAAAATGAAAACATATCCCTTTCCCTAATTTTCCCCCACCATTTCTGGCAAGTACCTCTTTATTTTTACGCAAGCTTGAGGAGGATAACATATGCTTGTTGATGTAAGCTCATCCTTCGGAGTATGTTTAACGAACCCTAAGAAGGAGTGGTTCGGTCCCATCACGGGTCTGTCAATGCTTGTTTAACGAGTCTAGAGATAGAAAAATCGAAAGTTTTTCAAGATTATAGAGTTTGGAAAAACACTTAAAAGAGAACTCTCTCAGTTCCTTTTTCGTAAAGTAGTCTGGATGAGACCGAAAAAGAGATAAATTATCGCTCACCAGAAGCGTACTTCAAATACTTTAGCGAGTGTGAAAAATAGCAATGTCGCTCGCCGATCTTTTCATGTTTAGAGAGTCTGAAAAGAGCTTAAAGAGGACTCCAGGGGGGTTCCTTTTTCATATAACCTTGTTGAGCCTGAAAAAGTGATAAAAGTATGCTCGACCGCGTTCTCATGTATTTACAAGCGCAAGAACAGACAAAAACGACGCTCGAGGTTTTATGTAAAAAACCATAAAAAACAATAAAAAACACACCACAATGAAGAAAAACATGTCCATACCCTTGTATTGAATCATCAAAATCATCACTCCTGCAAGAAATACACTCAACATGACATTAGTGATTAGGGTTTAGTTGATATATAATCATAAAAACCCAAAATGATAAAGTAAAAGTAAATAAAATGAGTAAAAACTCTTTTTTACCATACCATTTTACATTTCCACTATTGAGCTCCAAAAAACCCTTCTTTTACCCTCTGAGTTTGGCGTCAATTTGTGGGAGCTATGAGAGACCATTCAACGAGCCATCTGCGACATTAAGGTAAGCTCTTTGTCCTTGACATTTTCATGGTTTCATTTTGTCATTTCATTGGTTAAATTTGAATTTTTAAGATGTTTTTCTAGGCCCTATATGCGCCCAATCATTCTCGTAGGCAACCCATACGGGGCCTGCGAGAATGATGCATTCTCGCAGGTGAGCCTTAAGCCACCTGCGAGGTTCTCGCACTGTGAAAATGGAGCATCTGCGAGAACCGCAAAGCCCAATTTTTTTTTAAATTTTTAGCCAAATGAAAAAGATCTAAAGAATGAAAAGTTATTAATCCTCCTTTTATGTTCCTTGTGCAGATAATTGGTCATAAACATGGTGCTTGAGTGGCATGAAAGGGAACATGAAGAGGATAATGCAATGGCCGAGAATCATCCTCCTACCATAGTTGCATTGAGAGATTGTGGGCTCTTGAAATACTTTCGCATCCCGGGCATGAGGGCCCAAGTCAGACTACTAGAGTACCTGGTCCATATGTTGGACCCAGATCAGCAGGTTTTTCATGTGGGAGCTCACACACTGTCCATAGACATTGAGGACATATACTTTTTGACTGGATTGCCCAGGAGCGGGTACTACGTCAACCTGACTGATATTAGAGGTGGTGGGCTAAAGATGAGTGAGTACTGCAATCAATACTGTGTTCCCGAGGCTGAAAGGAAAAAGGGAAAAGTGGCTATCTGGGGGGTACAATACTTGACCCTTTGTAATATCCTTTTCACTATAGCTCAGATGGCTGGGATTTCTTCTCCTCATATGGCATTACAGAGCTACTTTCAGTACGCCATCGAGTGTACTGAGCCTTGAGTATTCAACTGGGCAGATGCTGTGCTTCGTAGTATCAAAAAGCAATTAACCAAATGTAGGCGGGGTGACCTGAAGCAATTCGGGTATGGATCTTTACTAGTATCCTTCTTCCTCGAGCGGGTCCCATTACTGAGGCTACAGGTGGAGTGGAACATACCAGGTCCCAGGGATCCGCGGATGCTAAGATGGTGTTGGCTTATGGCCCGGAACGTAGCAGGACCTATCATCAAATATGATGATACATTTTTTGGCTGGCTTCAACCACATATGTTGATGGTTGATGACTACGCTTATGCTGGGCTGGATTTATGAGGAGATCCGGATTTGGCATTGCCCGAGGACACTCAGTGGGGGGACCTTGGTAAGAAGGACACACATTTTTTCTTTTTAAATGTTTTTGAACTTTTAAATTATATTCAAATGTTTTTGTTTTATATGTTCATCCAAAGACTAACACAAAATTGTTTATTGATAACACAGATGTTAGACCGTATAGACCTCCTGGCACTTCTCCTATCTAGAGGCGAGGAGAGGTAGCAATAGCACCATAGTATGCTGAGAATTATCAAGTGGTGGAACAGAATTTAGAGGGTCTGACAGCAGACATTCCAGATATGACTCTGGAAGAGGTTCCACGACGTGATTAGCATCACACTGTAGGGGTATCAGCATCTATGAGTCAACTTCTCTGTAGAGTTGCTAGAGCAGTTGTGTGTTACCATGAACGTCATCCATGACGTCACTTTGTAGAAGATATAAGCTTCCATTTTTGACATTTTGGTCTTCAGAAAAACTTTTGTAAAAAACTCTTTTTATCGTTATATATAAAGATGGCTTCTACCGATTTACTTTATATTGTGTGAATTTTGTTGTGTTTGACTTATAAATGATTCAAATGTCTGTCCAATACATAATTAGCCAATGCATCTGTTAATGTATTTAGACATCTAGGAATATGTTGATATTCAATGTGATCAAAATAACGTTCCAAGAGGCAAATTCGTAGATACACCCATAATAAAGTAGGACTTTGAATAGAGTAGACATTACTTAACTGTAGTACCACAAGTTGCGAGTCAATTCGCACAACCAAATGATGAATTCCGAGCGAGATAACATCAACCAATAGTTCAATAATGGTGCTATACTCTACAATGTTGTTGGTTGCACGGCCGAGGCACACACCTCGTAAAGATACAAGTTCGTTTGTTGGGGTATAAATTGCCCACGCAGCGGAAGAGAGGTTCTGAGTACTACGGCTAGCACCATCAACGAAGCCAATATAGGGTAGTGAAGACTCTGACATCTGGAAATCAAACACAACGTCACATAAGGGCAGATACCATATAACGACAAAAGAAAGATAAAGTAACACACACAAAGTATGATACATTAAAATACAAGTACTTGTGCACAGATGACTTATGCATAGTACTTCTTCAAGTACAACCCATTTCTGGATTTTCTTAAAGGGATACCATCGTAATCGACCAACTCATATGCTCCCTTGTCCAAAAATTGGTGAACGATATAAGGACCTCGCCACATGGATTCGAATTTCCCAGCTCCCAATAAATCTCAATCCTGTTCATAGAGAAGAACAAGAACACCTTCAGAAAAAACGCGAGGCTTGACATGCTTGTCATATTGGGCTTTTACATGCTTTTTCTGGGCTTCTATTACTAGGGTGGCATCACGTCGAGTTTCATCTAATTGCATTAGATACAATAGACATTCTTCTTCGGCAGAAGTGTTGGGTAGGAGCTCAACAACTAGCTTCAGAGAGGGTATCTCACATTCTATAGGAAGAATGCCTTCCACACCATAGACTAATCGAAAAGGCGTAAACCCAGTAGCGGATTTGACAGTGTCCGGTATGCCCACAATGCCGAAAACAACATTGTGTGCCAACTTGTTTTATGAATTCCTATCATCCGTTGAAGCATAGTTATAAGAACTTTGTTGATTGCTTCGACCTGGCCATTAGCTTGGGGATAATAGGGCATTGAGTTATCATGGTGAAGATCCAACTTCTCTGTAAGTTCAGACATCATAAAATTCCTAAAGTGACTACCGTGATCAGTAACAATAGCTTGGGGAACACCAAAACGAACTATGACGTGATTAAAAGGAAATAAGGCTGCATTCTTTCTAGTATTGTCGAATGTCGGCATCGCCTTAGTCCATTTCGTAAAGTAATCAACGACTACAATGTTGTAACCATGCCCCCCAGCTGAGTGGGGGTGACATGTCATGAAATCGATGCCCCATTTCGCAAAAGGACCAACTGAGACCACAGGATGAAGAGGAGCAGGATGTGATCGAATTTTCTAATTGTAGGTCTGGTAGGCATGGCATTTCTGAATGACAATAATGCAGTCGTTAAACGATGAAGGCCAAAAATACCCTGTGCGTAAGATATTCTAGGTAGTAGCATACCCAGACATGTGACCACCACATGCTCTGAAATGGCAGTCATTCAGATCTTTCTTAGCTTCGTCGAACATTAAACAACGTTGAAAAATAGAGTCAATTCCTTGATGGTAAAGAGTATCCCCGAGGATAATGTATTGACGATCTTGATAGCGTATGCGACGTCGTTCAGTACTAGACAAAGCAGGCCGAAAAGTCTAGGTTTGGAGATATATAATGATATCCCCATACCAAAGATCGTCAGTGCTAATAAGGAAAAGAGATTCATTGGGTAATGAATCTACTGCTACATTTTCCGTGGCAGAGTGAGAAAAATCGCATATCAACTCAGCAAAAACTAAGGATTTCTTAGATGTGACATGATCGAATTCCAAGTCAAACTCCTGGAGTATGACAATCCATTTGGAGTATTTTTCCCCTAGCAATTGATGTGTCAAAATATGTTGCATAGGGTTGCAATGAGAAATCACTGTAGTTTTCCTTGAGAGGATATAATGCCGAAAGCATTGGACGACTTGAACGGAAGCCAAGGCCAGTTTCTCAACATGTTGATACTTGATTTCAGTTGATGTGAGACTTCAACTCAAGTAATAAATAACATGTTCATCGTGCGCATCATCCTCTTGGACTAAAATCGGGAGGAAAGAGAAGCGGAGCTTGCATGAGGGACAACTTCAAAGCTTCAAAAGCATTGTTGGCAATGGTATCCCAAACGAACTCGAAATCTTTCTTTAACAGTCGCGTAAAACCACCAATAATATCGACGTAATTAGGGATGAAACGACGAAGAAAGTTTGCTTTCCCCTGCAAACTTTGCAACTGACGCAGTGTGGAAGGAGGAGGGAGATTAAGAATCACCTCAACCTTAATAGGATCCACCCGGATCCCATGACGCGAAACAATAAAACCTAGAAGACGACTGGATTCTATGCAAAAAATGCATTTATGAGGATTTAAACGTATACAATAGAACCGACAACGAACAAAAATGGCTCAGAGATGACTCGGGTGATCGACTTGATGCAAAGAATGAGCTGGTAAATCGTCCAAATAGGGTTGCACGATATGCTTTATATCATGAAAAGCATATGACATAGCACGTTGAAACATCACGCCAGCATTCTTAAGACCGAAGGGAAGTTTCCTATAGGCAAAAGTAACCCAAGGATAAATAAAATAAGTCTTATGTTGGTCCTCGGGAGCGATGTTAATTTGATTATAGCTGGAGAAACCATCCATGAGAGAGAAGATTTCACTTCCTGCACAATCATCAACAATTTGGTTGACAAAAGGGGTTGGAAAGTTGTCCTTTGGACAGGCTTTGTTAATATCCCTATAATCAACACATACATGAATACTACCTCCTTTCTTGTCAATTGGGACAGGGTTGGAAACCCATTCTGTCATAGCCACTGGATAAATAAAGCAAGACAAAATAATACTCTTTCCTTAGATTTTGACTATTGAATGAACTAGGAGGCAAGAACAAAGAACATACCTTATGATCGCTTCCTTTGGTCTTTGTTGCTCCCACTTTGACCCGGTGCTCTCGTTCAGTCAATACCAAAACAATACAAACCAACCGAAGTGAGGAAAGCAGAATCTATTCAACAATCAATCTATGTATATGATCAAGGAGTTATACAATAAAGTGGAACTAACTTTATGGGAAAGGGACATATTACTGTATCATATTAATGGAAAGTAAAGATTACAACCTGAGACTTGATGTTGCAAACTCCCTTTCAATGGCCCTTAGCTCTGACACACACACTTGCTCACTTGCATGAAGAAGATCAACCACCTTTGATAAACTTGTTGGAGTTTCTTAGCTGCTGTAGCTTCAATCCTTCACACAATATTTCACAAATTCTCCTATAAGACATGCTTCTCCTTGTTTGCTTAACCTTTTCCATGAGAATTCACTCAATATATATGAGAGAATGAATTGGTTACTTGGATAAGAATGATCCCAAAATATCAGGGAATCCAGTACTAGGATAACCATTCGAATGTCATCTCATCCTTCTAAAAGATTCCCTTCTAGAAGCTTCGAGAATTCATCTTTTTTCGTTCTTAAGAAAGAGTTCACACCCTAGCAGTTCAACACAGTGTGAACTTCTCGCACCCTCACTTAAGGCAGCCTACGAGAATTATTCATTGTCACAAGCAAATATACTAGAAGCCTGCGAACAGTCCTCAAAAATGTAATTTCTGGAAAGAGATGAAGATAACTTTTCTCAGGAGAAAGTTCTAATGAAGAGCCTGAATACACCATCATCAATACATCATCATGATGACCAAAATCATGGGTAACATTAGGGTAGAGGCAATTCAAACCCTGCCACTTCCTAGATCCAAGAAGGAAGTTCAGGCCTTTTTGGGGAAGATCAATTTCTTGAGGAGTTTCGTCTCAAGTTTTGCTGAGTTGGTGAAACATATCACAACCATGCTTAGGAAAGGGAATGAAGTGAAATGGACTGTTGAACCCAGGGAATCTTTTATCCAAATAAAAAGGGCATTGACTGAGGCACTTGTGCTGATCAGCCCTGACTATTCCAAAGAGTTCCTTATTTTCTCTTTTGCTTCTTTTGATATAGTAGCGACGGTCTTGTTGCTGAAATATAAGGAAGGGCGAGAGCAGCCCATTGCCTTCTTCAGCAAGGCATTGAGAGATGTAGAAGTCTAGTACAAGATCATGGAGAAGCAAGCCTATGCCTTGGTTAAAGCTCTCAAAGATTTCAGAGTCTATGTCTTGCACTCAAGGATCACTGCATATGTTCCTTCGTCCTCTGTGAAGGACATTCTCATACAACCTGACATAGATGGGAGAAGAGGTAAGTGGATTGCCAATATCCTAGAGTTTGATCTGGAGATTAAGCCCACCAAGTTGATAAAGGGGCAGGGTTTAGCCAAGCTACTAGCTGAATCCAATTGCAAAGCCTTGGGAATTATCTTCATCAACGCTTGTTCAGAAAATCCACAAGCCAAGTCATCTAATAAGAATTCTCAGGGTGCCTTATCCCTAGCAGCATGCCCCTGGTATAAGGATATCTTGTACTTTCTGCAAGAATTGAGGCCTCCAGACGGAATGGGAAAAAGCAAGGAGAGAGATTTAAAGCTCAAGGCAGTCAGATATTGCCTCATTGACCAAGCCTTGTACTGGAAAGACCCTCTAGGGGTATTTTTGAGATGCTTGGACCCGCAAGAAGCCCAGAAGGTTATGTTTGATTTCCACAGTAGCCTTTGTGGAGGTCATCATTTTTGGAAGACCACATCTCATAAGATCCTCTGGGTTGGGTATTACTGGCCCACTTTATTCCCCGATGTCTGCAGAGAAATTAGAGCTTGCATCAAATGCCAAAAGTTCTCAGGAAAGAAACAACTCAAATCTCTTCTATTAAATCCTGTAGTAGTTTCAACACCTTTTCAGCAGTGGGGATTGGACTTCATTGGAGAAATTCATCCTCCCTCAAGTGGACAACACAGATGGATCTTGACTGTGACAGACTATTTCACCAAATGGATAGAATCTATCCCCACCAGGATCACTTCCCACAAAGTAATTATCATCTTCCTGGAGGATATCATAGCCAGATTTGGCTGTCCTAGCAAAATTTTCACTGATAATGCCCCCCCCCCTTTTGGTTTGAACCTCTGGTCAAGTTCTGTGAACAGTTTGAGATTTCACTAATCCACTCTACTCCCTATTATCCGCAAGGAAATGGACTGGCGGAGTCTTCCAATAAAATTCTGATCAAGCTCATCAAGAAACTACTAGAAGACAATAAAAGAGCCCGAGATTCCAAGCTCAAATTTGCTCTATGGGCTGATCATGTGACAATGAAAAGGTCCCTTGGCGTCTCACCTTTCCAACTTGTTTACAGAATAGAGGTTGTTTTCCCTACTCATCTCGCTTTGTCTGTGGCGAAATTCCTCCAAGACCTAGAAGGAGAACCTGACTATATGATCAGAAGGATTCATCAGATGGTGGAAGTACAACAGATCAGGGAATAGGTCATGAACAGGGCCTACAATCATCAACAGAAGATCAAGCAAACATTTTACAGGAAGAGCGGAAAGAAAGATTTCGAGCTGGGTGATCTGGTGCTCAAATGGGATGCACCTAGGCAGGAAAAGGGCAAGCATAGTAAGTTTGATGCCCTTTGGTTTGGGCCTTTCAAGATATCTAAAGTATTTTCAAACAACACTTACAGGTTGTAGGATTTGGAAGGCAAAGAAGTTTTTAATGGCCCAGTAAATGGGCATTTCTTAAAAAAATGTTTTTTGTGAGCCGCACTCGGCTCTTTTGTTTTTGTAAATATTGTTTTTGTTTTCAGCTTAATAAATGACTGTATATCCCAATAGAAGGCACTGGATCTGAAAAAAGAGTCCTTAGATCATCACAGGGACGACTCTATCCCCCATGGAGCCTAATGTTAGCGACATTTCTTGTAAAGGGTGAAATAAAATGCTAAGGAATGGGTAAAAAATCCACTTACCCTAAGTTCGGGACGCAAAATGTGGCTGTGGTTAAATGACAAGAAAATATGGACGGCAGGGATCCACGCACTCAGATCAATGGCGCATATCGGATTCCAGACCCCCCCTGCCTTTCTACTTTTAAGCGGAGGGGGGGGGGGTCCGAAATCGAGGGCGCACCTCTTCAATGGCTACGATCAGAGTGCCCTGATCAATGAAGCACAAGTCCATTCTGGACCCCCCCGCCTTTCTACCTTTAAGCATAGGGGGGGGGTCCAGAATTGGGGGTGCACTTCTCCAACGGTTGCGATCAGAGCACCCAGATCAATGACGCACAAGCGAGCAAGACTGCCCTTGCTTTTCTGCATTTAATCAGCGTGGGTCCCTCCCCCATCATGTCACCCCTCGAGCTGCCTCTCCCCTGCAGCCTATCTTCCACCTCACATCATAGCATGGCCCTTCCTCAGTCCATCATCCTCCTCCCAACTGCCATGTGTCCCCCTCTCTCCACGTCACCTGTCGATTCATCCTCGTGGCACACTTTGTCCTTTTTCTCATCTTCCCTTGAAGCCTCATGCCAGGTGTTCTTCATCTCCCAACTCACCTCCTCGTCATCTCCCTACGGCATTGTGCCTCGTCATAAGAGTTCTTCAGCTGTCTCCCTCTGGCTATGTATGGCCGTCTCTGCCCATCCACCACTCCCATTATGCGCCCCAGCCTTCGCGCTATCCTCCACGACTATTCATCAGGTTGTTCGGCTAATCTAGGTGGCAGCGCAAGGGGCCTTCCACGTCCCAAAGGTGCAGAGTTGTCTGGGTCGTTCCTAATCCCAAGGAAGCAGTTATTGCAGCAGTTGGTGGTGGTTAGACATCATCTCCGCCATGAATGGAAAGTCCAACGATGACTTAAAAGCACATCGATTCGCCCACGGGACTGTCAGGATTTCGATTGCGTCTGCCATAGGTGCACGATCATTCAAAGACTGCAGGTGTAAATTGTCAGAAGCCATGCAGATGCAACTTCTCGATTTTTTTGTTGTTTTTGATTTGAGTATATGTAGGCATTTTCTCCATTTTGGTATCTATCGATGGTAGAGCAAAGCTCCCAACTGTAAAGTTTTAACAATCATTCTAGTTCTCTGGTTGTGCATCTGTATATGAGATTTTTTGTTTTATGACAAATAGTTTTCCTACTCCATCTAAGATTTCATCTCATACTAGGGAGTTCATGATCGACTGATTCGCATGAATTGTTGCAATTATGTCATGATAAAGGATTTATCGTTGCATCGTTGTATTCTCTGGTTTTCTGTGTTTGAACATAAGTAGATCTTGCGTTTGGACGCTTTCTTCCCTAGTCTGTTAGAAACCTATTGTTTATGACAGACCCGTGCACACTTCTTATACAAGTCTTCTCCCCTATTCACCCTTATTACAGCTCACTGTTTGAATTTTATCTAAGACCTCATTTGCCCATGCATGCCCGGCCTAGTTTCAGAGTTGAAATGATATTGTTCTGAGTTTACTTCCATTTGATCATCCCTTTTATAAACAAAACGTGACATTAAACTGATGGGCGTCGGGCTCTGCTCCTGCTGTCATCCAAGAGTGACTTCCGTCGCCAACAAAATCCTAGAAATACTTGAATGAATAACAAGAGTAATGCATGAAGAAGATAGAATACAAACCTAGATCCCCACTCATTCCTAGATTGCAATCACTTTAGCATTGTCGTCACCCATAAAGTTATCTCGGGTGATATTGTGCAGTGCACTCTGTGCGTTGTGTTTCCTTCTATTTTAGCAAGAGGGTCGATAGTTTTAGACGGTTTTGTTGGAAACCCATTGAGAGCCGAACCTAGGTCAGCCCAAGAAGAAGTGAAAGAATCTTAAGCAACAAAAGATAATTCTTTTGTACATTAAATAGAATTTAGAGATACAAGGATGATCAAATCAAATTTACAAACCAAATAGATGAAATGAAAGACCAATACAAGAAGGCTCATGATGCATTGGATAAAATTGTTTATTGGCAAAGTGTATATCTTAAGCCACCAGGTACATTGCCCAAATACAATTCAAAGAAAAAGTTGAAAGATCAAGTCTTGTTTGACTCCTGGAAAACCATTTCTAAAGATATTGAAGAAACCCAACAACTAGATACCAAAGCTTGCAAGAAGCTATGGAATTCTTCATATGATCTATTGGAAGGATTTGGAATGTAGGTCATGCAAGGATTAGATGAAGAAGCCCCAAGTGAGTTGAGGATTGCAGAAGTAGAAACACAAAGAAACCTCAACAAGTAAGATATTGATCAAATTAAAGAGGTGAACAAAGAAATCCTAAATGAATATTTGATGAAACCAACAAAGTTGATTACATCGGAAAAATATTACCTCAAAAGGATTCAATGGGACATAAAACTGGAAATAACTGCCAGAATCGGTTATGGTGAACTAGAGGAAGAGAAGATGCATCTCAGTAGAATAGATGTAGTCTTGAAGGAATACGAACTATGGAAGGATTACTGAGACATCATAGAATCCAAGAAGACATCACAACTTTTGTATTATATAATAAGTCTTTTCCCTCTAAAAATTGGATTGTACACCTAATAGGGGCATGTGAAATGATAAGGTGTAACTATCGTATAAGATGATGGAATTTACAAAATGTAAAGAGTCTCTCTTGTTTTATAAAAGAGATATCTACCAAACAAGAGGGAATTTTCCCATTGTATTCTTAGATGATACTATTACTTCTGAGAAATAAAGAAGGTGTTTTGGGAGACATAAATGTCTGTATAAGCATATGGGACTAATCTACATGTGTTTTTACTATTTGAGTTTCTTGGATGATTATCTAGTGAACTATTTCCATGTATTTTCATTTGACATCCTTATGCTTTTGTGATTTTTAAATAGATGAAGCAGTAATGTTACAGATCTGATATGCAACTAATTGTGATTGAACTTGTAGCTTTATTGTTTTAATACATTCTTGATTGAAGTTGTTACAAGGAAAATATCTGTATGCATGGGGTAAACCACAACAGATGGAATGACACACATAAATCAACTCCAATCCCAAATATGGTATATAAATTAAATGCTAACAAGACAAGGCCAATTGCCTACCTCTTTCGGGCGCTCGATGAAGACCACCATTGATCATGCAACTCAAAGCTCTATACCTGCAACTTGTCCTCAACAACCAAGATACACAAGAATATAGTGATAATATACAACGTTGGCATATATATTAGCACAATCCATTAACATACATGACAAATATGCCCATGGAATAATAATTCAAATATTTTCAAGATATCAATTGGACGAGAAAATAGTGTTTCTATTAAAAAAATCAGTATAAGTATATAGGTGACAAACTTATGTAACGACGCATATCAGAACCGAGAAACTAAGTCCCTCCAACTAGGCCTCCACCACTTCAATCCTCCACCAAAGGCAAGATCACATAAAGGACACAATGAGGTTCTACATCACAAAGAAGGATTAGCTTGGGAGCTAAGCAAGGAGTTCAGAATTTTAAGGAGAAAGGGATGCAGACTCAATATGAAGTGAAATTTCTCCAGAGTGTCTTTGCTCTCAAACTTGAATTATTGAATCTCCTCAAGGCTTGGATATGGATCAATTGATAGTCTTCAAATGGAACTGAAGGGTTGGGTCGGAGTGTTTCTAGTATATGGAAGGTCAAGGATCATGGATCTCGTGACATGGCATGGAAACCTGACACAATTTTTAATTTTGAGCACCAAACCCGATGTATGCAGGCTGTAGTGTAGAAACTTGCGTATACGCTTGTTGTCTAACTGATAGGGATTGTATATGTGGAAAAATGTTCTTTTTTGGCTCTAGAAGGTACAAAAGGGGACTTCAAGTCTGCATGGGGAAATGGAAAGGCCATCCAAGCAAGTTGCATGGGGTGAGGAATTTTTTTTTGTAACTGACGTGGACTATTTCTGCAATTACTGATAACATCTCTTGTTTTTTCTATTTGGTTAGTATCTCTCATGATCAGGATAGGATGTGATATAATTAGATTATAATTAGTTATTTTTATTTCAATTCTAGATAGTTTAATTCATATCTAACAATAATTATTTGGAGGAAAATATATGTGTCTTTCAATTTCTATTAACCCTTCATGAAAACCAGTCCTGCATACTAGTCAGAAGTGATATCCCAAATGAGAGTAATCCTAATTGGGGCTTGCCATCAGGCACTCTCCCTTACCTTCTTGACAGACCATTTGGACCTATCAACAGTATGGTTGCAGTTAGAAAAAATGAGCAGCTCAAAAGTCTCCATAGAAAGCTTAGACCACTCCAATATTGGCCTTGCACCATCACCAAGACTATGGGTGAGAATTATTTTGAATTGAGTATTCCACCTTTCCTTGTCTTGCACCCTATATTTAATGTGGCTCTTCTTTTCCCATATTTTCGACCTCTATTGAACACTTCAAAGTTTTTCGAGCACTTGGCCCCCACAAAACTAAACCATAAATTCATTGAGTAATCTAAAATTGAATATATCATGGACACCAAGATGAATGGAACCCACCATTAGAACACACAACTCTATCAAGTTGTCAAATAAAGGGAGCTCCTTCACCATGAGTCCAATTTAGTAGAAGTTTCCCATTTGATAGAGGAACTTGATGAAATGGGGACCATTACTGTAAGGGGGAATGACTAATATAGGTGCATACTGATGGCCACCAAAATATTCCACTAAATCATAATGGTTGTACAGATTGGTAGTTCTATTATAGTTTTGCAGGTCCTAAAGTTTTGGGCTCTCACAAAAGAAAACATTGGAGGATATGAAACACTACCTCTAGTCAACACCAAGCCTCATTCTACTAGACCTGCAATAGATATTCAAGATTGATATGAGTGCTTCAGAATATGTTATTGGTGTAGTCCTCACTCAGCATGGACATTTGATGGACTATCATAGTGAGATACTCTCTAAAGTGGTTCACAGGTACCCCATGTATGACAAGGAGATGTACTCCATTGTGCATGCATGTCGACAATGGATGCATTATATTATAGGAAAGGAAATGACCATCCACACTAATTACAAGCCTCTACAATTCAGGTAGATGTAGGTAAAGTTACAAAATGACTACCATAATAAGTGATCCACATACCTACAACAATTCCACTTGAACATCAAGTACAAGAAGGGTAGTACAAACTGAGTTGTGGATTTCCTCTGCTAACCTCTAGTTGTGATGCGAACAACAATACTTAACTCTCATGGTGATCCGGATTTTATGAGAAGAATGAAATGAATACAGATTATTAATATGTGTTTAACACAAAATAACAAGGATACAACAAAACTAGTTTTCTATTCAATAATGAAATAAGCTGAAACTGTAAAATGCAACGGAAACAAGCTTGCTGGAATGGTGGCGACTTATCTCTGAGAAGATATGTGATGGATAGGCTCATTCGCAAGAAGACAATTACAATGAGGCTCTGAGGGCCTTTTTACAATAAGAAGGAATGCAAAAAATTGTAGAAATCCAAAATCCTAACCCTAGGAGATGAAGCGCCAAAAGTCATGTGGGCTCCGTTTGGGTAAGTTAGTACATTAACCTCCCGGGGTCGTAACTTTTTCATACGATCTCTGTTTTAGGAATATGATAGCCCATTGGAAAGGTATCATCGAGGAGATTCATTTTGGGGCCTCAATTATGCCTTTGTTTATCATTGAGAAGATCAATCCTGAAAACCATTCATTTAGGCCCTCAAAATGGCCCTGGAAGTAAAAACTGCTAAAAATAGTAAATTGCCAAAATTGCCAAAAAATTGTTTTTAGCCAGTTGGGAAAGGTGGGTGGCCAATGATATCCACCTGGATCAATCCTCCCTCATTAGGAAGCAATGGTCTCCATTGCGTTGAGGTCCCCCATCAGATGAGGAAATTTCTGTTGAATTTGGCCCCGGGTGAGCCACTTGCCTTGGTGCAGGAGCTGCCCTGATTTGACAACTCAATAAAGATGGATCCTTTATTGTTGAGTGCCCTTGATATATGTGTCTACAATATGATCATTGGATGCCTGTTATATGTATTTAGGGTTGATCTTTGTTGGTGTCAGTTGTTCTGCTACTTTTGAGGTGTCCAATAATGGTGGGAAATAAGGGCGAAGGAGATCCACATTGAACACTGGTTGCAGGCCAAGGAAAGGAGGAGTGTTGAGCTGAAAAGAATTATCCCCCGTGACCTTGGTGATGGTGTAAAACCCATAATGGAGTGGGAAAAGATTCCGATTGGGTCCGGTAAGGCGTTCTTTCTGCAAGTGCAACCAAACTTTGTCGCCCACCTGAAACTTATGTGGCACTCGATGTTGATCATGGCGTTGTTTGTACTTGTCATTGGACTTTTGTAGGATATCCTAAACCTGTTGGAAAATGTGCTGGATCCACTCAATGAACCTGGTGGCTTTGTCATCTTCAGTTGGAGCAAGAGATGAATCAGTCGAGGTGATCGCAAGGGGAAGTGCAACATCTATGGGACCCAATGGTTGGAATCCCAACCCCACCTGAAAGGGGCTGTGGCTGGTTGAGCTATGCAGGGCTCACTTGTAGCTATGCTAGACATAGGGAAGGCTCTCATCCCATGTTCGAGGGTGCTGTGAATTATACATGTGAAGGATATGCACAATCATTCGATTTACGACCTCGGTTTGGCCATCCATCTAAGGGTGGAAGGTCATGGATTTGGTGAGCTTGGTGTCCAGTAGTGACCAGAGGCTCGACCAAAATGTGCTAAGAAATCAACTGTCCTGATCTGAGACAATGGTTTGTGGGATTCCAAAATGTACCCAGACTCATTCAAAGAATATCTTGGTAGTGGCCTCTACTGTGATGTTCTTCTTGTGAGGCTCGACATGTAGTCCATTGAGATGGATTCCCATGGCCTGTCAGGAGTAGTAAGAGGGGTGTACAGGCTCTGTTTCTTAGTGCTCGGTTTGGAAATCGTGCACACAGTGCAGGACCTGATATACTTGCTGACCTCCTGTTGAAGTTTTGGCCAGTAGAAATGTTTATGTAGCATCGCCACCGTCTTTTCGACGTCAAAGTGTCCTGCCACCCGACTGTAGTGGGCTTCCCAGATCATCTTCACTTGCTCGCTTGATGGAACACATATATGGCCCAGACGACACAGCAACCCATCCTGAAGATGGAAATTATCGACAACTGTGTTTTCCCCCAACATTTGGTAGGTGGTGGCGAAGTCTGGATCTGTCTCATAGATTTGGGGCCATCCAGAGGTCTCATGGCTGCAAGAGTCTAGCACTGTGGTGAGTGCCGTGACTGGATGTTTGCTGAGGCAATCAGCGACGCGATTGGTGCTTCATGTTTTATACTTGATGTTGAGGTGGAATTGATGCAAGTATGTGGACCACTTTTGATGGTGGTCATTCTGCAATTTTCCTTGCATCTGCATGAACTGCAGTGTCTTATGATCAGTGTGGATGAATGTCTCCTTCCCAAGAATGTAGTGTCTCCACTGGTGGCAGGCTTGCACAATGGAGTACATTTATTTGTCGTAAGTAGGGTACTTATGGACAACATCTGATAGTGTCTCACTATGATAGGCCATAGGGTGGCCGTGCTAAGTGAGAACAATGCCCACAACATAGTTGGAAGCATTTGTCTCGATCTCAAAGGGTTGTTGCAGGTATGGGAGTGAAAGTATTGGGGCTGATCACAAGCGCTATTTCAAATCATCGAATGCTTGTTGTTGGGACCTCCCCCATGCAAATTTTGTCTTACCACCACCCCTGGTTATTAGCTAAGGGCCCATGCAATATGGGAGAATTCCAACACAAACCTGCGATAGAAATTGGCCAGGCCCAAGAAGCTCCAGAGCTCAATGAATGTGGTTGGGGCTGGCTAGTCATGGATGACTTGGATCTTGGCTGGATCCACATGTACGCCATGCTTATCAATGATGTAGCCCAAGTAATGGACCATGTCCATGCCGAAGGAGTATTTTTCCAAGTTGGCGTATAGCTTGTGTTGTCACAGGGTCTGCAGAACCTGCTGAATATGTTGCAAGTGTTTGGCCCAAGTCTTGCTGCAAATGAGAATTTCATCCAGATACACCACTATAAAATTATTGGTGAATGGTCACAAGATATTATTCATCAACCTCATGAAAGTGGTTGGCACATTTATCAAACCAAATGGCATGACCAACCATTCAAAAAGGCCTTCCCTTGACTTGAAGGTGGTCTTTCATACATTTGTCTGTTCTATCAAGACCTGGTGGTAGCCAGACTTCAGATCAATCTTGCTAAAGTATTTGGCCCCCATGAGTTGATCAAGGAGTTCATCGATTCAGGGAATCGGGTACCAGTTTCTGACTGTGATTTTATTCAAAGCCCGATAATCAATGTAGAGTCGCTAGGTTCCATCTTTCTTCTGTACCAGCATGATTGGGCTCCCACAAGGTGATGAACTGGGACGGATGTGCCCCTTGTGGAGCAGCTCATGGATCTATCGCTTGATCTCCTCATTCTCTAAGAGAGAGCAATGATAGACTGGCCCATTGGGAAGTGATGCGTCGAGGTTCAAATCGATGGGGTGCTTGACCTGGCAGTGCAGAGGTACCCCGGTAGGTGAGGAGAAGATATCCGAGAATTCTTCCATGACTTTATCTACTTGCTTATTCTATGTGGAGAGGTCGGACACAGAGACCCTGGATGTGGCTGTGATCTTTTGCTTATTCTGAAAATGAATCAAGAAGAAGACAAACTTCCTCATCTGAGAGATGACCTTCTTGCATTGCTTAGCAGAGATCAAGGAAATAGAACTAGGTGGGACCACCTCGGGTATCTTGTACAATTTCTTGTTCAAAGTAATAATAACACTATGAGGCCTAGACTCATATATAGCATGATGTTTCCATAAATAAGGTTGGCCCAAAATAAAATCACAAACTTCGAGAGGAGAAACATCACACAATACCTCATCTTTGAAGGGCTTGATGTCGTACGACAGTCGACATTGTTGGCTGACGCAGAGATCGCTTCCTTGGTGGAGCCATCCAATGGTGTAGGGTTGTGGGTGTGGCATTGTCAGCAGGGCCAACCACTTGACAACCTCTACTGAGATGAGGCTCTTCTAGCTATTGCTATCAACAATGAAGTACAGTGGGGTGCCTTTTACCCACATTTGTGAGTGGAAGAGGCACTCTCCTTCTTCTGGCTCGTCTGGTTCGCTAGGCTGGAGCTTGGTGGTAGCAACGGTGGCATTGGGTTCCACGTCAATGATTTGTCTTCCCCTTTCTGGTTCTGGCTCAAAGTTAGAATCCACATCTAATTCAGAGGCTTTCACTTCGACCACCAATGACTGCTTTGAGCGGCAGTCAGCAGTGTTATGCCAAGGGCTCTTATGGAAGTTGCACCACTTCCTGGTATCTTTCTTTGTCTTTCTGGTGTCCTTCTTTACTTGTGGCTTGGACTGGTTTTCCTGATACTGTCCATCTCTACTCTTTCCTTTGTTCTATGGGTTGGTGCCACCCTTTACTAGATTTTGTTGTGAGGGGTTCCCCGTCCCAAATTGCCGCATCTTTTGTTTGAGCTTCTGCTCAATTTTGACGGCATATCGATAGGCTGCACCCAAGGATGAGATGTCCAGAAATTCCATTTTTGTCTAGATGTATCGGTGCAGAGCACTGAGATACTTGAGAACCAGATGTCTCTCCAAATATTTGATACCCAGCTTGGTGCGCAAGGTATGGAAGGTATTTGTGAAATCTGACACTGTTTGGTCTCTTTCTTGCCGCAGTGTAGTCCATTTGGTATACAGGTCATCATAACTTTCAACAGGGTAGTATTGTTCCTTAATAACATCCCTGAAGGATTCCCAGGTGGTCGTGACTACAAATAATGAGGATTCCTCTATTTCCTTTTGCTCACAGAAAGTTTCCCACCAATCTTTGACATGGGGAACGACTTTAAGGAGCGCAAAAGTAATATTTTCTCATTTTGAAAAGTTATGGACAAAAAAATACCCTTCTAGTAGATTCAACCACTTGTCTACAACATATGTGTCTATTTGACCTTCAAATATAGGAATATCAAAGTTTATTTGTACCTTGAAAGGGGTGGTGCCTCCGCTCGAAGAAGATGCAATGCCTGTTGGTAGCCACCAAAGGATTTGCGCGAAACTATCCATCATCTCGTTCCTTTGTTGCGTGAAGGCTTCCTCAATCAAAAATTTGAAAGGATCTCCTATCCTGTCATCTTTATTTTCTCCTTCCATGGAGGTCGCTTGGGCGTGCAAGATATTTTTTCCTCAAGAGAAACAAGCTTGAGACCCAACTCTTTTTGAGCCAAAATTGCCAAAAACCTATTTTGAGCTAGTTGGGAAAGGTGGGTGACCACCGATATTGACCTGGATCATGTGGGCATGGGACTTTTGAGTGTTTTTAATTGTATGAAAATGACCCTAGCTGTACTAATACATTTTAGACACTAGGCGCAAGTAAAAAAGTTTTAAACTTTCACCTTTGGGACGAACTTCTATGCCATCTAGGCCATATGTGTGTTCCTTCAAGCAAGTGTGAGAAAATAATTTTGGAGGTGCATTATAGTGGGGTCATGTTGGTTACTTTTGTGTGGAGAATGGAGTGGCAGTGTTGGAAAAGTACTTCTACTAGCCAAAACTCTAATAGCACATCAACAAGTATATTATATTATGAACAACATGTTCCATCATTAAACTTACCATAGAGAAGAAAGGGTTGTACACTCCTTTGTCTACCTCAAAAACACATTGGGAGTTAGTGTCCAAGAATTATACACCAGGCCTACCCTCAACAAAGCATGGTAACAATTATGTATTTGTTTTCATTGACCAGTTCTCTAAGATGGCCATCTTGGCAACCTACAAGAAAAGTATCACAATAGAAGCCATTGCTAAGCTCTTCTTCAAGTATGTTTGGGTTCATGTTGGGCTACTATAGACCATTATTTCATATAAGGACAACAGGTTCTTGTTTACTTTTTGGTCCATCCTATGGTCAATTATGGACACCGAGATGACCAAATCATTTTCCTTCCACCCCCAGACAGATGGAAATCAAGTGGTAGTGAATGTTATGATTATACATATCCTATGAATGTACAAATGTAAGAATTGGTGTGGATGTTATGGGAACCTTCCCAACATAGCTACAATGGATCCCTTTACAACTCTATTATCCATAATCCTTTTCAGGTTGTTCAAACCATTGGCCCCAATTATTGTAGCTCTGCCCATTTCATATACAAAGGAAGAGTTCTCCCATGCTCAGAATGAAGTAGATAGAGAAACCAACTTTTTTTGAATGGATCCAACACATCCAACAAAGAAATCATGATTTCTAAGTATAAGAAACAATATGATCAACATTAAGATCCACACTAGTTTTAGGTTGCTGATAAGGTATGGTTGTACATGAAAACAAATATTGACTCACAAGTCCCCATAGGAAGCTTAGACCACTCCAATATTGACCTTACACTATCACCAAAACTTTGGGTGAGAATTCTTTTGAATTGAGTATTCCACCTTACTTGGATTACACCCTATATTTAATGTGGCATTGTTTTTCCCTGTATTGGACACCTCAAATATGGTCGAGCACTTGGAACGTACAAAATTGAACCTTAAATACACTAAGTAGGTTAAAATTGACCAAGATGAAGAGCACCCACTAATAGAACATACAAATCTATCAAGTTTTCAAATAAAGGAAGCTCCTTCACCATAAGTTGGATTTAGAAAAAGTTTCCCCATCTAATGAAGGAACTTTACGCAATGGGGACAATTACTTCCTAAGGGGGAAAAATAATCTAAGTGGATACTAGTGGCCACCCAACTCTTCCACTAACTTAGAATGGGTCTACATCTTGGAATTTATACTATAGTTTTGTAGGTCTTGGAGTTTTGCTGCATTTTCCAGGCATTTCCCATGCATTTTTGGCAGTTGACATGTCCAAACACATAGAGCCTGGAAATAAAATCCATTTCCCAAATGGAGTTTGTACTATGTGATAGTTGCGGCCCTGGGAACTTGATGTATCAACTAGGCTCCTTGGGGCCCACATTCCTTTTTCCATCTCATCTCCTAGGGTTAGGGTTTTGTATCTTTAGGGTTTTTGCCTCTTAAGGTTTTATACTTTAAGTTAAAATACCGTTTCTACCTCTTGTATTGGGTTTCCTATCAATGAGCATAACTAGCACATATCTCTTTAAATATAAGCTACCACCATTCTAACTAGTTTGTATTTCTTTTCATATTGCAATGTTTTCACTATTTCATTTATTAATAGAGTTTGGGTTTCACTATATTACTATGTTCTTTGCAATAACTCTGTGTGATTAGGCATGTATTTCTATATTCGTTTCATTGTACACATAATTCAAATCATGTAACCACTTAGTTGACAAGCTTTTCATCTCCACCATTTGATTCTCCAATCGAAGTAACCACAACACAACAGCACTAGTATCTAGAGGATCATCCATGGTCTAGTTTGACCATTGTTTTTCCCTTATTCTTTTGTCAATCTTGGGGTCAATGAAACCAGTTTTTGACCTTCTAGCAACCTCCATAATTGAGTGAGCATCCACTATGTGCTTCCCTCTAAGGTGAGAATCAATTTTATTCGATACTAATATGATCTATAAATGGTATTCCTATGGCTAGCCCATCTTTTTCACCACCGATTCTTTTCCACATAATTAAATTGTATGTCTTTATAATCACTATCAAACTGAGATCATGTTTCTCAAGCATTGTTCATTAAAAAGAATGAATGGCTATGCTTGTATTTGATTTCAAGACTTGATTTACTTGCTTTCTTTAGAATTCCTAACCCAATGCCAAACTATGAAACATGTTCACTCTACTTATGCTATTCCAAAAAAATAATATGCCCTATATATATATATGGCTACAGGTAATCACATGATGCAAGAGATTGGGGATGTACTTCTTCACTATGGTCTTGATGTATATTATTTGAACATATCAAAGTGAATGTAGTCTCTCTACTGTGCGATTAACATATGACTTGAATAGGGAATGTGCATATCTTTTTCGAACACCAATTTGCTAAGGAACAACAACTTGATCACTAGTGCTCACAAGCTAGGAATTGAGGTAATTATAAGTCAATGATTTAACAAGAATGAGAAGGTTGTTGTAAAGATTGAACGAGAAATTGGATTTTTGGTTTCTTTAATTAATTGAAAAAATGTGAATGACATATAATTTGAGTGTGTGTGGTTCCTCAACGACTCAAACAATGGCTGGTGAATAGATTAAATGTTGATTTCTAGAGAACTATTTAAATCTTTGGCTGGAATTAGGAAACATAGTCAATATTCCTTTTCCTCGGTCTGTCAATCTCCTTTAGTAATGATATAAATGGTCCACAATAAAAAAAGGGTTTTTCCATCAGATCAACTTAGGGAGATAATTTTTCACAATATTTAAGTGGAACACACATAGGAATACATCAAAATGAAGCAATTACACCAAAAATATCATCCACACAGTTAACTAAATGCAATAGACAACAATATTTACCTTGGAGAAACTTGAAGTAAAAACTCTAGCAATGAATGACTATGCTAAATCTTTATTTCTTGGCAAAAATTACAATGGTGTCTAGCTCTTTAAAACTTATAGCAAATTACATGATAGGAATTTACTCAACATTCCTTCACTACTATGCCAAATACCCCTTCTTAGTCAACAGGGATGGGTTTATAGGTAGTACTAGATTTATTGGGAGTAACTGGAAGGCCAAGTGTGCTCATATCTTCAGTTGCCCATTCATAGTGCTCTTTCTCCCTGATTTTGTCTTCTTGTTGGAAATGTTTCACTTTGTAGGTGAGTGGTAGTTGATTAAGCTAATGTGGGGGAATTCACCCTGTCAATTGCAACCTTGTACCTTTTCATCATCTTCTATAGTCATGAGCTTTACTTCTATAGACAAAGTACTTCTAATTTTGTCAATTGCTTTGTTTTGATATGAGCTATAACCATTCAATGCTTATTATGAACTCGTTTTAAATCACATTGGAACATGTCACAACATTGGCGATGCACATTTCTCTCATTAAACTCAAATTATGTTTTTCACCTTAGATCATATTATGAATTCAATTATCCATCATACGCTAGTTGTGAATGTTATAGAAGGATTTGCCTCGCCGCATGCAGCTTTCTCATAAGGCCTTTTCCATTTCCCTATGTAGACTTGAAGTCCCTTTTTACAATTCCCAGATCTAAAAAACATATTTTTCCACATATATGCTCCCTAACAGCTATATAACTTGTGTATATGCAGGTTGCACCATTACAACCCACGTACATCGGGTTTTGTGCCCAAAATTAAAAAAATTTGTTGGGTTTCCATGTCACGTCATGATATCCATGATCCTTGGCCTTCCATATACTAGAAATGTTCCAACTTGACTCGTCCCTTCAATTCCATTTGAAGGCTATAAATGGGCCATATCCAAGCTATGGAAAAGAGGAGAAGAATTTGACTTTGAGAGAAAAGTTACTCTCGAGAAATTATTCACTTCATATTGATTTTGCATCCCTTTTTCCTTTTAAGTCTGAACACATTGTTGAGCCCCCGGGCTCTTCCCTATTTGATGGAGAACCTCATTGTCTCTCTTATATGAGATTGCCTTTGGTGGAGGTTTGAAGTCGTGGAGGCCCAGCTGGAAGGGACTTAGTTTCTCGGTTCTGAGACGTGCCGACACAGAAGTTTGTCAATCATACACTTGTGTTGATTATATTTTAATAGAAATACTCTTTTTTTTTCCAATTAATGTCTTGCAAATATTTGAATTGTTATTCCATGGGGATATTTGTTATGAATATTGATGGATTATGCTAGTATATGTGATAACTTTATATATTATCACCATATGCTTGTGTATCTTGGTTGTTGAGGACAAGTTGCAAGTATATATCTTTGAGTCAAGTGCTCAACGATGGTCTTTTATGAACGTCCTGACGAGGTAGGATCTTTATCTTGTCTTGTTAACATCTTTGTTTATATAGCATACTTGAGACTAGAGTTGATTTCTGCAGTCATTTCTGTCTATTGTGGTTTACCCCATGCCATAGAATGATTTCAATCGTAAAAATGAACATAGTGAACTAGACGATACACAAGTGATGGTTGAATGCATTATGTGTTATGTAGCGTCCCCGATCATCAAACCACTTGTCGGGAAACACTACTACGTGGAACATTCTCATACTCGTATATAAAACATGCATATTAAACTTAATTAACAGATTTAAGAAAACAACTCAGAGAAAACACATAATTACTGCCAGCATACATAATCCATAGCACTAACAATAATTCATGATTACGACAGAATACATGATGACCATACAAGGATCACAAACATGCATAACATAATATTAAGCACAATTGGTACTTATCTTTTGAAATGAAGGTAACACCACCAACTGTGTACAGACCTTCCATGAACCTCCCAGCCTTAGACCGCACTGCTCATCACTCTTAATAGTATGTCACCCTTGAGCTGGGACTAAAATCCACTGGGCAAGGAAGTCCTAGGCTAGGTAAGGTCAAGAGGAATACACACAGTTACAGAGGAAGGATTCTCTCCTAGGAGTCACTTATGCCCACTTCTCACAAACTCTCGTTCCCCACATTCCTGTCCCACCCCAAGAGTATACACCTTCACTATCACCAAAACAATCCTTCGGCTGCTAAACCACCCTTGCCTTTGGCTTCAAAAATTGATTGAACTGGAAGTCTCTGAGCTCTTTGGCAGCTATAGGACCCCGTCCAGGAGTTCTCACTTCCTTCGCACACTTTCTCACCTAGAGAGAGTCACTCACAGGCTTAGTATCCTGCCTCTTCAACAACAAACACCTCCCTCACCTCGAGAGAGAGGTTTACACACAGGTCAGACAACCACAAGGCTTAGCACGAACGTGCATTGAACAACAAGACATATGTAGTCCAACACTATGCGACCACCAAAATCATCTAGGAATATAGACATGACCACCCAAACTGGTGACAGACAGACGCTACAGCATAGCAAGGCTCGACAATTACAGGACGCTTTGGTTTTCTCAACCAGCAACACAGGATGACTTCTTGGTTCTAATTTCAGGACTGTGTAAGGGTGCACAAAGATCTCACGCATAGGATTGAACTGTCTAAGTAAGGGATCTAAGAAAAAACACCAGATAGAGGTCGATCATGGACACCCACAAGTTTAGACGAAGGATGGAGATTGGAATGTCGAATCTCGGACTCAGGTGATGGATGGAGGAATGTAGACCCCCCAACATGGCTTATTTCTCTGGTTTTAACTGCATGCACCTGTCTCCCTAGGGCTACATGCTTCCCATTTTTCACATGTTCCCCCTTCCAAGAACTTAGGATAAAACATATACATTTTCATAGTGCTTTGGAATAATAATAAATTATTATTCCGAAGGGCTTAATCCCCCAAGCTTAGCCCCTCTTTCCAACCTTTCAACGCCCTCTCCCTTACCCAAGATTTGTGGAATCTTAGTAACCCATCACTCATTCATCGTGATCGGTCCACACGTAGAGATGTTTATCTTTTATTAATAATGTGCATAATTACATGTACAAAATCAGGCTCCTGGCCTTTAACACTTAGACTCTCTGGCCTAATAAACACATAAGCCTATCATCTTATCAATACTCAACTCACCAGCCTACAAAACATGATTACAACAGGGCTCATCCTTTGGGATATTACAATCCCCTCTCCTTATTTTTGCACTTTCCTCAGTGCAACTTTCACACAACATCCATGGGATTTTCAAAATCTTCAAAAATATGTGGGTATTTTGCTCGCATAGCATCCTCATGCTCCCATGTCACGTCCTCAAGACCGTACTAGGTCCACTGGACCTTTACAAGCCCTATAGCTCGATTCCAGAGCTGTTTGATTTTCCTGTCCAATATGTGCACATGATGCACTTGCAGGACACCTTCTTGCTCCACCTAAATCACATTCCAATCGATAACATGATTAGCATCAGGTATATATTTCTTAAGAAATGAAACATGAAACACATTATGTATAGTCATGGATGAAGGTAATGCAAGCATATATGCAACTGGCCCAATCCTTTCTAGGATTTCAAATGGCCCACAAAATCTGGCTGCCAACTTGGCACAGTTTCCCAGCCTCAGGGAACTTCTGTTAGATTTCACTTTCAGGAAAACATGGTCACCCACTTTGAATTCTCTGTGGGTTCTCTTTTTATCAGCATAACTTTTCTGCCTATCTTAGGCAGCTTTCAAATTCTGCTTAATTTTTAGCATCTGTTCTTCAATTTCCTTGAGAAACTCTGGCCCAACTCCTGCCCTATCAGCTGGATTATCCCAGCTTACTGGAGTATTGCACTTTCTGCCATAAAGTGCTTCAAAAATGCACATCTTCAATGATGCTTGATACCCATTGTTGAAGTTGAATTCTACCAAGTGTAGGTAGTCTTCCCATTTCGATGGTTTGTCCATCACATACATTCTCAATATGTCTTCTATCACTCGATTCACCAGCTCTGTCTTCCCATCCGACTCAGGATGATAGGTTGTACTAAAATTCAGATTTGTTCTGAATCCCTTGAATAAACCCTTCCAGAAATTTGAGGTAAATTTTGGGTCTCTGACAGACACAATTGTCTTAGGAATTCCGTGCAATCGTGCCACTTCCTTCATAAAAATATCAGCAAGATCTACTGCCTTATGAGTGGTCTTTAACGGAATGAGATGGGCATCTTTTGTAAGCTTTTCCACCACAACCATAATGGAATCATGTTGCTTTCCTGATCTAGGCAATTCCATGATGAAATCCATTGTCACCACTTCCCACTTCCACTCAGGAATGGGTAAAGGTTGCAGCAACCCTATTGGTTGCCTGTGCTCATCTTTAACCTTCTGGCACTCCATACATCTGGTGACGTATTCTGCAATCTCTTTCTTCATACCTGGCCAAAAGTAATGGCTCTTGACTATTACCACAGTCTTCTGATATTCAGGGTGCCCAGCATAAGGCACGTTATGCATTTTTCTCAAGATCGCAAGTTTCAGACCTTGGACATTAGGTACATAAACTTTGTTCTTGTACATAAGTATTCCATCGGTTCCCAATTTATAATTTTCCACTTTCTGTGGAATCTCACCTTGCTGTAGCTTTGCTACCAGCTCCTTGTACTGCAAATCTGTATTTGTAGCCTCCAAAATTCTTCCCTTTATATCAGTTTGGTACATGCTAATGGTTGTAGCATGTAACTCATGTACTCTTCTACTGAGTGCATCAGCTACTTTATTCTCCTTCCCTTTGATATGCTTGATATGAAAGTCGTATTCACACAAAAACTCCAGCCACCTACTCTTCCTAGCATTTAGGGTGGGCTGGTCAAACAAGTATTTCAGACCATTGTGGTCTATTCTCAATTCAAATCTCCTCCCCATGAGGTAATGTCTCCATTTCCTCAGAGCGTGAACGATGGATGCTAACTCCAATTCATGAGTTGCATAGTTCTTTTCATGCTCTTTCAACTTTCTAGACTCATAACAGATTATGAATCCATTCTGGCTGAGGACTCCTTCCAACCCTTCTTTACACGCATCTGTGCACACCATGAAATCCACATTTGGGTCTGCAATCCTCAGGATTGGAGTGTTGGTTAACAACTGCTTCAATCGTTGGAATCTTTTCTGACACTCTTCAGTCCACTAAAACTTCTTGTCCTTCCTTTGCAAGGAAGTGATATGGTAGGCTATCTTTGAGAACCCTGCAATAAACCTTTTGTAATAACCTGCTAGACCCATAAAGGATCTGACTTTCATCATGTTATTTGGCGCTGACCATTCCTTGATGGACTCAACCTTCTCAGGATCCATGACTATCCCTTCTTTTGAAATTATATGCCCCAAGTAATGGATCTGTTCCTGATAGAATGAGCATTTTCTCAACTTGGGATACAACTGGAGCTCTCTTAGCACTTGCAGCACCATCCTCAGGTGTTGTTCATGCTCTTCCTCTGACTTGGAATATACTAGAATGTCATCTAGGAAGACTATGACAAACTTGTCTAGATAGTCCTTGAATACACCATTCATCAAGCACATAAACATAGCAGGTGCGTTCGACAATCCAAATGGCACCATGGTGAATTCATAGTGTTCATACCTTGTTCTGAAGGCGGTCTTGCTGATTTCTTCATCCTTTATTCTTACCTGGTGATATCCCGATCTAAGGTATATCTTTGAAAAGATCTTTTCACCTTTCAACTAATCAAAAATATCGTCTATCCTTGGAAAAAGATACTTGTTCTTGACAGTTACTTTGTTCAATTTCTGGAAATCGATGCACAGCCTCAACGTTCCATCCTTCTTCTTCACTAATAGAACCAGGGCATCCCAAGGCGACATGCTTGGGTGAATGTACCCCTTCCTTAGAAGCTCTTCAAGATGCAACTGAAGTTCTTTCATCTCTGGTGTGCTCATTCTATAAGGAGCTTTCGACACTGGAGCTACTCCAGGCATCAAATTTACAGAGAAGTCAATATATCTTTTCGGAGGTAATCCTGGTACCTCCTGGAATACATCCTCAAAATCCTCTAGTACCGCATGATCTCCGATACATGACACCTTATCCTTGGTTGTTTCCTCTACATGGGATGCAAACAATTGACAACCTTTTCTGTAGCACTTCTTCAACTCCATTGCTGAGATTTCTCTGATAGTAACAACTCTGGGAATTCCTTGGACTATTTTCTGATTCCCCTCCTCATCCAGGCAAGTGAATGCCTTGTTATGACAGTTCAGGATGGCATGGTGTTGGTCCAAACAGTCCATCCCAATTAAATAGTCATAAGAGCCTAAAGGAAAAATATTCAATTCAGCCTTCGTGCTCAATCCATTCATGTCCACTGGACAGGACTTAGCCCATTCTATAACTCTTCTCTTGGTTCCTGTAGCCAACTGCACTAACCAAGACTTTTCATGTTTGCTTCTTGATAAATGCAAACCTTCCACCACTTTAGGATCTATATAACTATGGCTAGCCCCTGAATCAATTAAAACAGTAAAGGCATGGTTGTTAATCATACCTTCCACTCCAATCATGTGCGATTAATATTCAACTTTCATGTTGTCCAGGGCTGCATAGATCCTTGGCATTCTACTGCCCATGTCCTCCATTTTTTTAGCTTTCTGAACGTTGTGGATGGCTCTCACTTTATCATTTTTGTGGGGGCAATCTTTGTACCTATGGTTTCCTTTACAAACCCAACACTCCATAGGTGTTTTCCTTGGCAATTGTCCACCCACTTCAGCCTTTCTAGGCTCTCTAAAAGATGGTTGTCCTAGAGGGTTGTTTCTGAAAAAGGGAGGCTTGTTTCCTTTCTGCCTCTATTCCTTCTTGAACTTATTCTTGTCTTCCCAAGCCTTGTGGAAGGTAGGCTTTTTTCTCTGTTGTTCATTTAAACATTTCTCTCTTCTTATTGTTTCTTCCATAGACTTAGGGTCATCATACTGAATCTTGTCACTAATGGAAGGTGGCAGTCCACTTAGATACCTCTGAATCTTGACAGCCTCATCTTTTATGAATAGAACATACTTCTGTAATTCCAAAAACCTTCGTTCATATTCATAAATGGTCATGCTACCCATTTTGAGTTCAAATAACTCTTTCATCTTTATTTCATAATATCTTTTAGTCAGGTATTTCCTCTCGAAATACCTCTTGAATTCTTTCCAAGTGATATCTTTCTCTCTAATGTGTTGCACCTACACAAGATGATCCCACCACATGGATGTTTTTCCTTTCAATTGATACATCGCAATTCTTCCTTCTGCATGAGAGGAATAATTCTATAGTTGGAAGTACTTCCTCATGCCTAGCAGCCATGTCTTGGCATTTTCTTCCTTCTGGTGTTCTCCATCAAACGTGGGAGGATTAATCTTATTCATTTCTCCTTTTAGTTCATCCACCCCAGACCTCCTATGCTTCTTGGTAGGCGATGGGATTGAAATACCGTGTGCTTCCTTACCAGAATGCTTTGGGGAGTGACAACGATGTCTGCTAACACTCCTCGATCTTATTTTTCTCTCAGGGGTCCTGCGACTCCCTATTTTTCTTGTGTCAATCTCCTTTTCCAATTTCCTTTCTATTCTTTCTAGACTCTTCAACATCTTTAAGTTGAATTCACCCTTCTCCCTGACACTCATGAGCTTTCGGCTATCAGATCGGCGAGCCTGGGCATCTTTCTGTAATCTTTCAATGATTTTCATCATATGCCCTTCCTTATCCATTTCTTTTCCATGCCCATTGGAGTTCGATCCCCCGACTCCCAAGTTGACATCCCTTCTTTCTCTTTCGTTCTCTGAATTGGAGGCAATCCACACCTATTCCATTCTCTACTCTCAACAACAACCCGATTTGGTTCTGTCACTTGCTAAACTTCTGAAAACACACATGAAGACAATAGGGATTTGTCAGGTCATCATTCCTTAACAAATTCCACATAACTCATAAACCGAATGATTCAAGAAAACATTTAGTTTCCCATGAATCTTTTGAGCTTTGTTCGACTCTGTAACTTTCGGTCGATAGCCCCATTCTTTCCTGGTCCCCAGTGTAATGTCCCCAAGGTTGAGCCCTGCTGTAAATCATGTTTCTGAAATGAATTGTAATTATGTTTTATAGGCTGGTGAGCCAAGTTTATATAAGCTGGTGGGCTTATGTGATTGTTGAGCCAGGGAGCCTAAGTGTTGAAGGCCAAGAGCTTGATTTTGTACATGTATCTATGCACATTATTAATAAAAATACAAACACCATCGTGTGCAGACCGACCACGATGAATGAGTGATGGGGGACTAAGCTTCCACAAAGTGGGCAAGGGATTAGGGGATGGAAGGTGGGAAAAGGGACTAAGTGTTGAGCCTAGGGGCTTAAGTCCTTAGGAAATAATATTTTAATATTATTCCAAAAGAAATGTGAATAATATGTTTTATCCTAAGTTTTTCTTTTGGAAGGACAAGCAACCTCCAAATGGAAGGAACACATGTTGAAGGAACGCATGCAGTTTCATGGGTGACAAGTGTCAACCCAAGCACATGATGATGGAAACTGCTAAGTTGATTTGTGATGGGGGTTCCACCTCCATTCTAACTGACCGTCTGAGTGTGAACCGGTCCAACCTCGACAAGAGACCTTGTGCATCATTTGAACAGTACATCCCCTGAACCAGAAGCCTGTGTTAATTTTGGGAAAAAGTCCGTGTTTGTTTTGGAAAGAGGGTACACCCCTTCTCTGTTCTAAACCTTGGAGTCAGAATCGACCCCTACATGGACAACTCATCATGAATCCCTGAGAATCTAGAGTGTGAGTCTATCCCATGTTGCCAGATTAAGAAAATGGAAGTGTCCCATCCCTGCTAAGCTTGGTTATACTGTTGCATCTGACTGTATCTCCCCTGGGATGTTCATGTCTGGATTCTCATTGACTGTGGTGGATGTGTAATGTTTGACTCTGTGTGGCTTGTTTTCCAGTCATACAACACTCTCTCCAGGTGAGAGAGGTGGTTGAAGTTGGAAGAACATGTTGGTTGGCCTGTGAGCAACTCTCTCCAGGTGAGAGAGTGCACAGAGGAAGGAGAGAACTCCTGGAAGGAATCCTGTAGCTGCCACAGATCTCAGAGACTTCCGATTCGGTCTATTGCTGAAACCCAAGGAAAGGGAGGTTAATAGCCAAAGGACTGTCTAGGTGACAGAGAAGGTGTATATTTCTGGGGTGGAACAGACATGTGGGGAAGGAGAGTCTGTGGGCAGTGAGTATGAGTGGTTCCTGGGAGATAATTCCTTTCTTGTGACCGGTGTTTTTTCTGTAACCTCAGCCTAGCCTAGGATTCCTTGCCTTGGGGTGGAGCTTAGTCCCAGCTCGGGGGTGACCACTTTTGAGCCTGAAGAGCAATGTGGTCTAAGGCTGGGAGGTTCATGGAAGGCCTGCACCTGGTTGGTGGAATTACCACCGTTTCAAAGATAAGTACCAGATGATGTTTTATTACGTTTATGCATGTCTGTGTATTTATATTTATCATGTATTATGTTGTGCATACAAATTAATGTTAAATCCATTTATTATTTATAATAGCAGTAATTCTTATGTTTACTCTCTGAGTTGAAATGTGTTTCATTTGCTTAAATGCATGTCTTATATATAGAAGTAAGTATGAGATTGTTTTTCCGCGTAGTAATATTGGCCCGACCATGGGGTTGATGGTTGGGAACATTATAGTTTGGTATCAGAGCCAAGGTTTCGACACTGAGCCTAGATGTGTCAGTTGAGTGGTCTTTGGACCGAGGGTTTGAGGAGAAATTGTGTATGGAGGGTCAATTTCGGACCTTTGAATGCTCCTGAGTGTTAAGTAGTTACTTGACCATGTTACCAAGCTCAGGAGGTGTAGCAATGTTATGAAACCACAGCCGGGGTGGCATCTGGCCATAGGGAGAGAGGACTCCACACTAGAAGTGTTGGATCTGTATGATCTGTTCGGGGAAAAGGAGAACCCTTGTGACCGTCAGATCTGGAAAACATGTGTAGGGTTTAAAAACTCTTTCGAGTTGCATAGGAACGTGGAAATAAGGATACGCGAAATCCTGAATTCATCGGGATCGTCCGTCAGGGGGACATGTGGTTGTCGGACGGTGTTTCAACACCCGAGAAACCGAAAGGGAAGAACCTTGTTTTTGCAAGTCATGAAATAGTGAAACCCAAAATTCCGAAACGATCTACACCGTAGATCGTAAGAGAGGAACTTGATCGTTGGATCAAGTGGAAGAGTAGATAGTAATTTCAGAATTTTGGCAAACAGAAGTTTGAGATGTGTGGATGCACGAACTCCCGATGCCCGTAATCCTAAAATGTCGAAGGAGCTGCGCCGTAGATTTGAGAAAGGTCTAACCGTTGGATTTCACTCGAAAGCACGTGGGCACATGGATGTGTACCACGTGCTAGTGGGTTGAGAAGAAAAGTGAGAGTGGTGGGACCTGATGATGTCACCAAAGGTGACGTGGACCCTCCGGTGTGTGTCACTTGCCACTGTGGATATGGGATATAGTTGTGCTCTGTGGACCTGGAGGGTAAAGGAAATAGAATTTTCAGAATTCGGGGATTGTCGTGACAAGAAGTTGGGAGTCACTACATCGTGAACTCCCGGGTACCGAAGTGCCGAAATCCCAAAAATTTTGAAGACAAAAGAACTGTTGAGGATTTAACTGTTGGATCCTCGTGGACCAAAACATTGAAACACGAAGTCTGGAAAGTAAGTATGAGGGCCTCGTGGATCGAAACCTTGAAACCTAAAGTCCCGAAGTCCCGAAAATTGCAGAGCCAAATGGAGCACATAAAACTTACTGGATTCGAAACGTTTTTTCTTATTCAGGTTGGTTATGAATGTTGAAGTTTTATTAAGGGTTTAAGGATTGACAAATTTTGTTGACTGCATAGGTTGTGTTTGCAAAGTTCAACAAGTGTTAGGACAACCGTGAATCAACGCCAAGTATAGAAATGGAAGAGGTGCGGATGGCCTCCAATTCAGAAAATGAAAGAGAAGGAAGGAATGTCAACTTGGGAGTCGAAGGATCAAACTCCAATGGGCACAGAAGAGAATTGGATAAGGAAGGGCATATAATGCAAATCATTGAAGGATTGCAGAAGGATGCCCAGACTTGCCGATCCGATAGCTGAAATCTCATGAGGGTCATGGATAAGCAAGGTGAATTCAATTTAAAGATGTTGAAGAGCCTGTAAAGAATAGAAAGGAAATTGGAGAAGGGGAGTGACTCAAGCAAGACAGAGAGTTGCAGGACCCCTGAGAGGAAAAGAAGATCAAGAAGTGTCAGAACCCCTGAGAGGAGAAGAAGATTGAGGAGTGGTAGCAGACATCATTGTCGCTTCCCAAAACATTCTGGTAAGGAAGCACATAGTAGTTCAAGCCCATCTCCTACCAGAAAGCACCGAAGATCTGGGATGGATGAATTGAAAGGGGAGATGAATAAGATTAAGCCTCCTACTTTTGATGGAGAACATAAGAAGGAGGAAGAAGTTGAAACATGGTTGCTTGGCATGAGGAAATATTTCCAACTGCAGAATTATTCCTCTCATGCAGAAGGAAGAATTGTGATGTATCAACTAAAAGGAAAAGCATCCATGTGGTGGGATCAGTTTGTGTAGGTGCAACACATTAGAGAGAAAGATATCACATGGAAGGAATTCAAGAGGTATTTCGAGAAGAAATACCCGACTAAAAGATACTATGATAGAAAGATGAAGGAGTTCTTCGAACTCAAGATAGGTAGCATGACCATTGAAGAATACAAACGAAGGTTTTTGGAACTACTGAAGTATGCTCCATTCATCAAAGATGAGGCTGTCAAGATTCAGAGATATTTGAGTGGAATTCTACCTTCCATTAGTGACAAGATCCAGTATGATGATCCCAAGACTATGGAAGAAACAATAAGAAGGGGAAAATGATTGTATGAACAACAAAGAGAAAGGTCTACTTTTCGGAAGGCTTGGGATGATCAGAAGAAGTTCAGGAAAGAGCAGAGGCTGAAGGGAAACAAGCCTCCCTTTTTCAGAAACAGTCCTTAGGGACAGGCATCCTTTAGGGAGCCCAAGAAGGTTGAAGTGGATGAACAAATGCCTAGACCGCCACCTATGGAGTGTTGGGGTTGTAAAGGAAACCATAGGTACCGAGACTGCCCCCACAGAAAAGATAAAGCGAGAACCGTTCACAATGTTCAACAAGCTGAAACAATGGAGGATATGAGCAGCAGAATGCCAAGGATCTATGCAACCTTGGACAACAAACAAGATGAATTTCAATCGCACATAATTGAGGTGGAAGGTATCATTAACAACCGACCATTTATTATTTTAATTGATTTAGGGGCTAGCCATAGTTATGTAGATCCTAGGGTGGTGGAAATTTTGCATTTATCAAGAAGCAAACATGAAAAGTCTTGGTTAGTGTAGTTGGCTACAGGAACCAAGAGGAAAGTCATTGAGTTTGTTAAGTCCTATCCTGTGGACATGAAAGGATTGAGCACTAAGGCTGAATTGAATATTCTGCCTTTAGGTTCTTATGACTGCTTAATTGGGATGGACTTCTTGGACCAGCACCATGCCCTTCTAGACTATCGTAACAAGAGTTTTACATGCCTGGATGAGGAGGGGAATCGGAAAATAGTCCAAGGGATTCCTAGAGTTGTGGCTGTTAGAGAAATCTCAGCCATGCAGCTGAAGAAGTGCTACAGAAAAGGCTGCCAATTATTTGCATCCCGTGTGGAAGAAGCATCCAAAGATGAAGTCTCAAAGATTGGAGACCATGAGGCACTCATTGAGTTCAAAGACATATTTCAAGAGGTACCTGGACTACCTCCAAAGAGAGACATCGATTTTTCTATAAATTTGATGCCTGGAGCAACTCCAGTTTTGAAAGCTCCATATAGAATGAGTATGCCAGAGCTGAAAGAGTTGCAATTGCAGCTTGAAAAGCTTCTAAAGAAGGGGTACATTCGTCTCAGCGTGTCACCTTGGGGTGCCCCGGTCCTGTTCGTGAAGAAGAAGGATGGGACGTGGAGGTTGTGCATTGATTTTCGACAGTTGAACAAGGTAACTGTCAAGAACAAGTATCCTCTACCGAGGATCGATGATCTTTTCGATCAGTTGAAGGGTGCGAAAATATTTTCGAAGATAGATCTCAGATCAGAATATCACCATGTAAGAATAAAGGATGAGGACATCAGCAATACCGCCTTTAGAACAAGGTTGTTGGACACACCTACCACACTTAGAGGGGGGGGGTGAATGAGTGTGGGGCTATTTTTCCCAAAACTTCCCTCTTGCACAAAACTCATCAATTAGCATTCAACATTTATTCATTACCCATTGTTGTCATTTATAACCAGTTAGATGTGAGAACATATCAGCAACATATATCAGCAATATATCATCAAGAAGTCATCACCACAATGAACACAAAGAACACAAGACATATGTACAATTTTCTTTTTATTATGGACTACAATCCTTGGGGTTTATCAGCAACAACTGAATAGAGTACAACTCTACAAGAGCACCAGCTCTATATGAAAGACTCATCTTGCATTCTCAGCACCAATTGAGATGAGGCAACAATCCTCAACAGATATCAATCTGTACCATAAACAAGAGCATCAACCATGCACCAACCTGTGCCAAACAACCT